>VZRO01004946.1:0-51913 GCA_013397915.1 Daphoenositta chrysoptera | reverse complement strand
CGGGTTATAACGTGATTAATTTATTTAAACAAACCATACTTCTGACAAGAAACATTCAACTTCCCTAATTTTAACTAACAGCTACCTTACACTCATTTTTGAGGAACGTTTACCTTGGAAAATTCATGCATCTGTTTCCAGTAATTTGCAACTGGCATTATATATGTAGTGAGAGAGATTTTTCCTCTTCAGTACATGGGCAAAAACACTCAAGAACATGGTTTTGTTCAGGGAAAAATCAGTCTGCTCAGGGAAGGTCTATGCAGGTCTATGTCTTGTCTGAAAATACACTTTTAATATGTGGATACTGAAGATCACTTCATTAGAAAGATGAATCAAAATCCAGCCTGTAATTGCCAAATTCAACCACTGCCTTTAATTTTTAGAGTCAAATGAGAGACCCCATATGATGGGACTGTTCAATAGACCTAGAGAACCTTACATTCACCACCAGCCTAGAGAAAACTCATACAAACACTCAGCAACTGTGGAATGCAGTAAAATAATGCTGAATCACAACATCACAAAAGTCTGTGAAATCGGAATGGGGAACTGGGAGAAAGCAGAAGTTAGGTTGGTTTTTTGAGTATTTTTTTAGTTGTAGCTATTGATGGCTACAATTCTAGTGCCTTGTACCACAAACAGATTTATAAAACTTGAGTGATCATTCCAAGAAAAGCTTTGTAAAATTTCTCAGATTAGTCAAACCTGTCTGGCAGCCTCACCCATAAATGAATAATAATGTCAGTCATCCATCAGACAAATAACTACTGGCACAATGTACTTCACATACCCATTAAATACACAGAAACACAAATAAATCTCAGTGGCTTTACAAAGGCACAAAGTTGAACTGAAATAATCTCCCTTCTCCTCTGCACACACTACATCTGTGACTTTTTTTAAGTGTTTACTTAATAAATTACTTAGGCTGAAGCTGTGCCTTGTGTATCTTCAACAAATGCCATGGAAGCACAGGCTCCCAGTGCTGGAGAGCAGAAATGGGCATCCTGTCCAGCTCCCAGCCAGCAAAGGGCTTCCTAGAGTAGGAACCATCACATTTCAGATGTTAGCCTGGCAGCACCATCCACACTCCCCTTCAGAGGGAGCTCAGCAAGTCACCAAATCTAATTATCCAGAGGTACTCATTAGGATTCAGGCAGGAGTTATAATTGCTTAATCTCACGTCATTATTACCATTAACTAGTCGCTCTAACATGAAATTTCCTCTCCTTTCTCCTGTTTGCACTCTTCAGGCTGGAGTTTGCTGTTACCAAACCTTGTCACATCTTGGCCAAAATGTGTCTGTCTCAAGGCTCTTTGAACCTTTGTCTTTCAAAGGAATCCCATTAGCTCTGCCACCAGTCACACTGCTGTGATCTCGCAGTTTGTCAATAACTTTCTGATAACAAGCTGTAGTGCTAAGACATTTGAACTCGGATGCTGCCCACAAGCTCTTGGAAAAACAGAAAACAGAAAAAAAGGCATCAGGATGCAGCAAGATTGCTTCCTACAGCCCAAGCAGCCAGCACTGTCCATTAGAGGGGAAGGCAGTGGATTAATGAGAATAAGAAAGATACTCCAGGAATTAAGAAGTCTTTGCATGATGGTGAACCAATAATTCAGAGCCACTTGGAAGTTTTTTTCCAGAAAGGGGACTTGGCCTAAAGTTTCCAGTCAAAAGGCAGCGCATAACAACAATAATATTTGTTACTGTAACATTGCATATTCTTGTACTTTTACCTTCATTAAAAGCATTGCTGGAATGTTCCTACTTTTTTTTTTTTCTTAAATATTTTTAAAAGGCAAATTTAGAAACCCAGCTAAACAGTAGAGCAATGTAATATCAACTGAAATCCCTCAAGTTTACTAGTCTATACCAGTCTGGTACAAAGCACCATTTTTTTTGTTATTTACTACCCTTTTTTTTTGTTTTTTGTAATTATGATTTCAATTTTGCAACAGAAACAACTTTTTCACTTTGACTTATTTCTTCCACAGGGGTAATAAATCTTTAAGAAAAATAACAAAGACCAGGACTCTGGAGGCTGTATATGTTTTCTAAATACATTTTTTCCCCACCCATCAGAGTCATGCAGGGCAGATTATTTCAGCTGGGCTTCATCTTAGCCCAATAACTCCACTAATGTCTACTTTGCAACTGCTCACGTGGATTTCTTTGCCCTGTTGCCTCTAAGGAGCCCCAGTCTGGGCAGCACTTGGTGTGCTCTGGAATGCCCTTCCCGTGCACCCTGGGGCTCCCAGGACAGAGGAGAAATCCCTTTCCCTGCACCTGGTTCACCTGGCATGGCACAGACCAGCCAGGACCAGTGAAAAAGCCTCTTTTCCTGCTGGCTCTGCAGGCAGCCACCCTCAATGAAGTGCAACCACCATATCCTGCACACAAAGAAAACATCTGCTACACACACCGTGAATCTTCCTTGGATTGCTTCCACCACTTAAGATAATTAATTAAAAACCAATTAAAAACCAATTTTAATTATTTTGAAATCAATGATTGCTAAATAATTGTTTTAAAATACACAAACAAATTCCCACCTTAAGCAGCCATAAAATTTTGGAATCTGTGAATACATTAAAATGTTTTTATTTCAACCAGTTAACTTTTTGGGCTTTCTGAATTATGGAAGAGATGTTTCATCTGAAGAAATTATTTATTAATTATTAGCAACCTCTTTTCTCCCCATATATGGAAACT
The DNA here is from genome assembly GCA_013397915.1 of Daphoenositta chrysoptera. Lineage (NCBI taxonomy): Eukaryota > Metazoa > Chordata > Aves > Passeriformes > Daphoenositta > Daphoenositta chrysoptera. The sequence continues at coordinate 49,194 of VZRO01004946.1, read as the reverse complement.
GATAATTTTTAATTCAGCAGAATAGTTTATTTAAAAGAGGATGCAACTTAAATAACCTGCCAGAGAGGTAGCTCTGCACTATGCACACAGAAAAATAGAAAGCACATGCTTTATACTTGAAAAACTTAATGCAAGTCCTTTCACAATTCCTTATTCTCCCTTAAACATGAGGAATTATTATGCACTGAGGAGTCCACTTGGTTAATTTATACAGATACATTCATGTTTCCTTTGTAAAGGATGATGCATGAGCTGCAGAAGTCATCCAGCACAAAGCACAGACCACTTCCAAATAATATTTCCCAGCGCATCGCTAAAAACAAAGTTTTCAACTTCATTCTTTTGGGTATCTGATGATGTTGAAATTAAGAGAAGAATCTGTGAGGCAGAGATGAACACTAGGTTTCTAATTCCAAATTGAATGGTCATTGCTACTGATACAACCCCCATTTCCACACCCCACCTCTTCTGCAGCAGCCATTAACCCATATTCTCAAGTCCAAGACAATATCTTGTGTTTCAAGCTGTGTCCATCTTTTCCAGCAAAAGTACAGGTGAATCCACAGCTAAGTCAGAGAAAAACCCATAACTTGTTGGCTATTTAAGAGCATTTCAGTAAGTACATTGAAATAGAAGTATTCCATTCATTTAAACCCACATTATTTTGTTATCTTTGTTACAATCATTCAGATGTTATACAGAATAAAATCCTTTCAAGACAGTTAGTGTGGCAAGCATTCAAAATGGTTTTACATTCATGTCCTATTTTTGTCGCGTACTTTTTTTGAAACATAAAATCTACTTTATATGTCCTGGTACCATAACCTTTACCTAACAGCATGTGGACTTATGATCTTGTGTAATGCATACTCCTACTGTGTGGTCACACACAAACTTCTCAAATAAATTAAATAACATTTGCAATAAAATTTGCTGAACAACCGTGTAGATATCAGAAATACGAATTTTTCAAAGTTGCAATTATAGTATTTCTCCTCTGTATCAGAAATGGTCTGGAAGACTTTCTTTTTAGATGAGAGAAGTATTTGTTACAAACTCAAAACACACCTTTCTTAAATGTAGCATCTGAATTAAAGATCTCCAATTTTCTTTGGTGGAATTGGCTCAAGCTGTTACCTTAAAAGAACACATTGCACATGGCACTAAATTAGGAAAATCACTTGAATGAGGCCTGTGGTCTCATTTCAGGTTTGCTAGCTTGCTCTGTTACATCTCACTGGAAATACTACTACAATAAACATCCTTTAGGGGAGATATCTGATGCTGTATTCTGCACACCATTAGAATGGACTACATACACAATTAAATTAACAAGATAAATGCATTTTGCAATTTTGAAACATCTTTAATTGTTATACCAAAACCAACTGGTATAAAATAAAATGCATAAAGGATTTAAAGTGAAATTTGGCCCTACTTGTCAAATATTAGGAGTTTGTTCTTAGGATTGACTCATTAAAAAGTTATGCCTCATTTACAGGTTCTTGCTTTTTTATGACTCACGAGGCAGACCAGCACCATGCCCGTACCGTGAGCTTTTGCTGTCCATTAAAAAAAGCCTTTCACCCCATGGGTAAGTGGTTTCATGCTGAGCCCCAAAGGTTTTTAACAACTAAAAAAAAAGTATGCTTTGCTGGAGAAAAATATGAAAAGTAAAGAAAAGAACCTAAGTGACACAGATGCAACATGTGGCCCTGCAATACGAGTCCCAACTTAATTCAATAATTTTCAATAATAACTGCATGTGTCATGAGAGATTGCACACATCCATTTTCATGTTGACACCAAAATGGGAAAATTCTAAAAAAAAACTGGTCTAGTGGGAAGCATCCCTGCCCATGGCAGGGAGTTTGGGACTAGATGACCATTAAGATTCATTCCAACCCCCTAAGATTCTATGATTTTGTGTGTTATTTTCAGGATTAGTCAAACTCTGAAGCTGCCTGGAAAATTTTGACTACTATAAACTTCAGTTTTTATTAAAAAAAACCCAAACCAACTTTTAAATATTTGATCTAGAATATTTATTTTTAAAAGAGTTTGATGCCAAATGTAAATGCGAATAGATCCGAAATGTTCACATTTTAGTATGAATACAAAGACTGAAATGATGTGTGTATAATTTAGAGCTACCACCTGAGTTACTAAATAAATATAAATAAAAAGAAGTGATAGTTTTTTGGAGGTTGAAGAAGTAGTATTCATGGGGATAAGAGCAGCTATTTTTAAGAGTACCTTTGTAGAAGGATATATAAAGTGTGCTATTTGTTATGTGTTTAGCAAGTTCCTAGAGGTTATGATTCTACTGTTAAGGGCACTGACAATGATATAAAAATGCAAATAGATTTCACTTGCACACCCAAACGCATGTGCACACTGCATGAAACACAACATGTTCACTACAGAATACTTTTAAAGTGTGCCCCGAAGAAGACATTTTTAATTATAGCTCAAGTAGGCATCCTGCTTTCGATTTATTCAAACATGTGATATTACTCTGGCCCACCACAAGCTTGGGATATATCCTCAGGCTGTATAGGACACTACGCCAGAAAAAAGTGACTAGGAAAGTTAAATAGTGTCCTTTAGAAAAAATTCAAAAAAACAAAAAAACAAACAGAAACAAGATTCCCAACAGATACAAAGCCTTGTGTACAAGAAATTCAGATGTTAAGTATTTTTTTAAAATGCTGTTTCTAGAACAAGTCATTGCTGTGCTGATAAATCTGTAAGGAGGAGTTCACTCACAAGGCACCTGGCTGTTCTCTCAGTCCTCAGGCATGAGGAGGGAAATCTGCCAGTTTGAAATAGATTAATGTGTATATCTAAACCTTCAGCAGTCATCTCATCAAACACCCTGACCTCTAAAGAAAGGGGATTAAAAACACCAACAAATTAGTAATAGGTACGTGGTTTAACAGAATGCTGTGGTTTTCATTCCTTGGGGTCTTTGGATATAGGGATCTGCAGAAATAATTAAGAAAATCATTGCTATGGGAACAAATGAGCTACCAAAGAACCAACATTTAAAAAGCCACAAGCTGAAAAAATATTAGACAACTTTGCTCTTGGTAAAATTACTTTCTTAAGAAAATAAAAGTTTAACTATATTTTAGAGTGGTTTACAATCAATATGAGCTACAACAGCATACAGTTTGCTCAGAAAGTAGTTAAAGTTCGAGCTGAGCCAGATTATGTGTTTTCACAGCAAGTATTGGCCTAAAACAAACATATTCAATAGGCTGAGAGAATCCAGATTTAGTAAGTTATATATGGAAAAACTCAGTATTTACAGATAAGCAAAATATCTGACAGTAGGTAATGTAATTTTACTTGTCAGATTACATTCATGTGTGGAAATGTTAACTTCTAATTTATCAAACAGCAGGAAAGACATGGTACTTTATTGGATTTCTGTTCCGGTTTCCAATCCATACGATGGTTTAATTTCTCTGACTCATAACAGTAAATCCTTATTTATGGTACCACAAGCACCAGCATTAATATTCAGAAGGCTTCTTTTTATTTTGCGTGTCTTCTACGCTACCTGGAAACACAATTGAAATTACAGCAGAAACTGAGCACTACCTTGGTTTATAAGTTATGCCACTAAAATATCAGTAATTAACAATGTGTATTTATTATACTCCCTTCTTAGAAATGCTTCCCAAGAACTCTGGCTACCAGGGGTCTTTTTGCACTGATGATCTGTAGAAGGAAAAGTTTCCCTATGTCTTCCAGTGAGGGCACTTAAAGGTCCAGAAACAAGGAACCAAAACCACTTGGTAAGAGTCTGTGGTGTCTCAAATTCATCCCAGTAGGATTGCAAGGAAAAAACATAGCACAGAAAGAAAAATCACTGATTCAAACTCTAATTCTGAAAACTACACATATATTTATATTACAGCTTAGCTGCTCTTGCTTTCAGGTATCAGAGTTGCTTACATCCCCAAGATTCCTGTCGCTGAAACAATGCCTGGCTTTTGAAGCATGGAATGAATAACTTCTACAGAAAGTTCACAAGTTCACTCCCAGACAGATGGCAATGTGGCTTTAAACTGTAGAAGCATCATTAAAAGAAAAGAAAGGCTTGTGGATTGTTGTTTTGTTGCTTGGTTGGGTTTTCTTTTTGGTGGAGACAGTTTTTTGTTTCTTTGGGTTTTGGTTTTGTAATTTTTTGCATGTGTGTTTATGAAAAGGGTCCAATTCAGGTATTAACTAATCAGTTTGGGCAGATTTTTAACCCTTCCACCAGCCTGGACTTTTGAGAATAACTGAGGAATGCAGAAATGAGTTAAGAATGAAAAAGCTCGATAGTGTCCCTCCAACCAGGCAGGTGGAAGGGAAAGTCAGACAAGGAGACAACAACAAAAAAAAAGAGCCTCAAATCAAAGCAAAACAGGGAATTTCAAAACAGCAGAAATGCAGGACACTGGATATGAAAAGCCAGAGACACCCACTTGTTATAACTGACTACATTATGGGGTTTTATTTAATCCACGAAGAGTGAAAATATAATTTGTATACATTTTCTTGCCTTTTAATCTCTCCTGGGAGAATGTGTCTGATCAGTGGATTTGAAGGACAGAAACGGCTTTCTCTGTGCCTCTCAAGTTTCTGAAACTCTCCAAATGAATTTTTTGCTCCTTCATAAAAAACATCCAAGAGCACCCCTTTTTCTTGAGGCCCTTTTGAGCAAGATTGTAAAAGTATCAGTTTGCTTACAGTCTACTGTAACATAAATTAATATCTTAGCAATCAATAGTGCCTAAGATTTAAAGCTTGCTTTGTATTTACTTCAAATAAAAAGTTTTATTAAACTTTGAAATTTATTACCTTTCATGCTTTGAATAAGTCATGTCTTCCACACTTCAGTGATAGAAAGAAACTGCTAAATGAAATACCTGAGGAATCAATCACTCAGATAACTCTGTCTTCTCTAAGATTGTCATATTTAATTGCATTTACAAATAACATTAAAGTAGAACCTGTGATTTAAAGGGGTTAGCAAATTTGCATGTTTCTCCTTAAGAAAAACAATCAGCTCATTTTAGAGTTTTCAAAATCTCAAGAGAATTTTGCTAGCTTCATTAGAAACAGAATGTGTTACTTAAGCTTTATGTTTACCTATAACCCTTGGATGTTCTTTAGTTTAACGGTATTTTGGAATATGTTTGAAAACCAATGCTCAAATGCCACTTTACAGCACTTAAAGCACTAGTAAAATAGAACAATTTTATTCCATTTGTGAATACAAAACCATAAATACTAATGCACAGTGGGCAGGTCTTTCAAAATACAAACTATAACCAAGATAACTAAAGGAAAATTAGTGTTCTTAGGTATACTCCCATTTGTGTGCATGGTATAGAAACAAGTACTTAGAGCTCATTTGCCTGAAGTGTCTCAGAAATCACAGGGAATTACTAACTGTTGATAGATGTGTTTATGCTCCTTAATACAGTACCCAAAAACCTTATGAGGGCAATTAAAGCAACACTTATGAACATCCCGTTCTAATGGCTGTAGGTTTTTTATTCTCTCCATATTGAAGACAATATTTGATTTTGCTTTCATAGGAGTTTACATGTCTATCAGGCACGGGCAGCTCGCATGTTTTCAGTTTATCTGCCACACTAAAGAAGGCAGACTCTGTGCCCACATTCCCCTGCTCTCCCCATGGACACTGTCTGGCACCCCACAAATGTGGGCTCGTGTTTACCAGGGAGTTTCAGAAAGTGCTTAGCATGGACCCAACGTGTTGAGCACTCTGTCCTGATTTGATATTCAGTGTGAAGTCTACACAGGAGAATTCGAGTCTGAAGTTCCCCTGGTGCTGAAACAACACACGGAAACGTTCCCTACTCATTTGAAATGTACAATATTCCCAAGTTTTAACGATAAGTTTTCTATGCAGCTGGACACAGCCATAGTTCAGCTGCTCTCTGTAATGAAAGTGTGCACATGGAGGTGTCACTGTCTTTTAGGGCAGGGAGGTTTCTACTAACTCAGGGCGGGTGTTTTTTGGGGCGACGAAAAGTGATGAGTGATTACAGCATCACTAAGCGTTACNAAAGTGATGAGTGATTACAGCATCCGGACTGTGAAGTGTCAGTAGCATCACTAAGCACTACAAACATAACAGAATCATAGAATGGTTTGGGCTGGGAGGGACCTTAAAGCTCATCTCATTCCAACCCCCTGCCATGGGCAGGGACACCTTCCACCAGACCAGGTTGCTCAGAGCTCCATCCAGCCTGGCCTTGAGCACTGCCAGGGATGGGGCAGCCACAGCTTCTCTGGGCAACATGTACTAGTGCCTCACCATCCTCACAGCAAAGAATTTTTTTCCTAATATCGAATCTAAACCTACTTGCTTTCATTTTGAATGGATTCCCCCTTGACCTGTCACTACACGACCTCGTAAAGTCTCTCTCCACCTTTCTGGGTCTACAGCCACAGTGTATTTAGAAGCTATGTTATTTCAAGCTTATCTCTTGTGGACGTTCATAGGACAGTACCTACATTTGTACCTTATATAGAATATTAAAATTATTTATAATATCGCCCTTACTGAGAGTTTTGACAGTCAGAGCCATGGTATTGGAGTATTTGGGTCCAACCTGGCTGTCACAACCCATGACCCACAGAGCTCCAGCCTTCACTTCCAGTGTGCTGACTTCTACCACTGATTCCCTTCAGATTGCTTTCAGCCTGCCTTTGCATTCTACAAAGAACATTACTCCTCACCACAGTACTCCTCCTTACCTTTACAAAAACTTATTTATTTATAGTCTTATACAACAGCATTAAACCACAACATTTCCACAGGAACAGAACAGTAACATCATCTGGGAAATAAAGAAGATGGGGGGAAAATCCTGCAGCGATTCTCTCAACACATACAAATAATTAAAATATTCAAGTTTTGGTACACAGTCAGTGCCTAAAGTCTTATATGTGATCTTCATAATTCCACAGCTATTCAGTGTCAGAATTATCTTGTGTGAATTTCCAGCATGTTATTGAGAGATTAATCACTGATTATTAGCGTGACTATGATTTTTAATTATATATATTTTTAATATAATTAAATTTACACTTATATCAATTTAATCAACATTGATTTACTGGAAAAATTGTGATTTCAGAACTCAGATTGAAATAAATGTCAACAGAATTCAATCTATACCCAACTTTTACTTTTGGGTCATCCAGTTCACGTATGTGAACAGAGAGACTTGTTTTTCTAGTTAATTGCCACTGGGGATACGGACATCTGGTATCTTGAAAAACTGCCTTTCAGATAAGATTGAGAACAAAATGAAAAAGAAACAATAAAGATTGTGCCGTACTTCTGAAAATAAAACCAACAAATACCAAGTGAAAGGATAATCCTATCCCCCCAAGCCCTGGGGGACACTGACGCTCGTGTCTTGCAGCATTATCATGGCATGTAAACCTGTGCTATGTAGATACTGGCAATTTAAGATACACACTGCCTTACAAAATGATAAAGAAACCCCTGCAGTAAAATCGCAAACAAAAGTTATTTTATAATGTTACAAAGGCTCAGTCGTTTTCTAGCAGTTACCATTCGACAGTGTGAGGCTCAGATTTATCCCGTTGCTTTGGGGATAAAAGAGTACATTAAAGTTAAAACACTTGCAGTCTTCATCTGTGCCTTTGTCATGAATTAACTCACAATTGTGTTAAGGTTTGAGTGAAACCCACAAACAGGTCTGCCATGATAGATATGCTACATATGGTTTGAAAAAGTATAGTATTTGAACTTCTTTTGTTATTATGTGCTGCTAGTGTTGTCCAGGGGAAAAAAAGAAAAGCATCAGAATTGTGTATGGACATATTAACCTTTAAAATGTTCATGCACTTATGTTGACAGACAGTTTAATACCTGCTGACATCTAGGCTTGAGCCCATGAAATCCTAACAGCAAAAGATTTGCAACATTCAAGGTCCCAGTGAGACCTCTTTTCGTTATTTGGTGACTCTGGAACGTGTAACAGTGGAACTTTGAAAATATTTCCTGTTTATAAGACAAACAAATGGTTGCTACTGAAAGCCAGCCAATCTTCTTTTGTTTTAATCTTATGATTCTACTCCCCCAACCAAAAAGATTTAGCAGAATTTTACAGATAAATCCTCTGAGGTCAAATCTGGTTTACCAAAACAAGGTGGTATAATTTTAAATGGTTATTCCTAGAACATAAAAATTCAGGGTTTATTAGCATTTAAGTGCTCAGGAAGGACACTGTCAATAATAACCCTAAAAATACTTGTGTTTTACGATGTAATGATCTATATAAAGTAATATATCCAGAAACATTAGTTTATGTTATCTAAACAAAATACTGTTTTAAGGAGGACCACAAGCTACTCAGAAGAAACTGAGGATTCACTTTTCCCATCCCATTTTTCCACACACTTCTGGGAAGAGAAGGCAGGACCCCCTCTACAGGCAAGGCTTCTGATGAAAAGAATACCTCCCCATGCCTGCTGATGGAAAATTTCCCATTGGCCCCAGGTTTTCTTCAAATCAACCTGAGGACCCTTTGGACCAGAGGCTAAAGTTACCCTTTACACCCTCAAGGGATATTCCTCTCTACATCAAAATCCAGGAAATTCTTACAGAATGCAGACTTCCTAATATATTTAAGCCAAATGAAATGAAATTGATTAGTTTTTTATCACTGAAATAGTGACTGGAATATTTTTAGCTGTAGTGAGATTCTATATGAATAACCAATTATTTTTCTAGCAATAGATAACAACCCTTCTTTGGGCAGATCTTTGGATTCTCTATCCAAATAATTCTTTAGAAAATGACTTTTTCTGTTAATTGTCTTCTGTAACATGTTTCAACATTCTGAACTTAATGAAATCATTAATGTTAGGTTAATGAAAGAGGGACTCTGTGTGGAAGAAAACATTGGATTTTAGAAGAATGATCTAATTTAGATCTTTTAATGAGTACTTTGGGCAGTGTTCCTGACTATTCAAATACGAAAATTTTTGTGTTCACTCTCTAAAGCCTATCAGGTACCAGTATACAAAACACACTACTAACACAGTCTTGCCTCTTGTTCCTTTAGACGTTTTAAAGGCCACATATTCAAATTATGTAAAATCAATAACATATATATACTTCAAAATGAGCACATTGAAAAGATCCTCAGTAATGATCTGTCTTGATTTTGCAAAACCACATTTAGCAAGTAGAAGCAGTACAAGTTACTGTCCAAAAGAAAGCCCATGTAAATATGTCATAGTCCACTGATTTTTATATCTCCACATCCTATCCATAAATTGAAAATACATTGTTGCAATCTGAAAAACTTGCCATGTACTTTAAGATGATTTGAATTTATTTTTTTAATTGTAAGAAAAGTTTCTCTTAGAAGTTACTCAATAATATCTTGCTAAGTATTTCTAGGTGTAGTTTTCTCTTGGTTTTCAGAGTGATATTGATATATCATAGCACCATTGGAAGCAGAATGTGGAGACCCATGTATTTCCATCTCGCACAACAGTATGAAAACTTCTTGCAGCAGAAACAAAATCATAGCCCTTAACTAGCTCAGAGGTTTGTAACTCTCACTATTGCCAAAACATCAAAATGCAGACATATGTAGTCCTGCTCGCTTGGATGAGGACAACTTTATACTTACTCTGTACCTTAAAATAATAAAAACTTAACTGAAAAAATTACGTATTGTGATCATCTCTGAACCATTAAAAAAGACTGTCCCAAAAGCTATTGTCATCCAGACTTAAAATTATTTTCTATCTCTACTACAGACCATTTAGGAAATTCATTTTTTTCACACAGCAACCATTAAAAGAACACATTTGAAATATCTACAGCCTTCCACCTCCTTCCTAAATCTGATCCTTCATCTCCCTTAGCTACACTAGTGGTAGACTGATAGTCTGATCACAGTCCATCTGATGTTTCTCTTCTTTCTAGTTGTTTCATCTCAATTTTGTCATTTTTCAATTCATGGTCTTCTCAGTGCATGATCCTAATCACTTTATTTCCATTATTGTTACTCACATAACACTCACCAGTGTGACATTTTATTGACAAGGAAGCAAGGATTTAATTTTAAATACTGACAACCCCAGTGGATGGAACATAAACGGAAACAAGAGAAGCGTGTGAATCTCATGAAGGTCTTTTCTCTTATCTCAGTGTTCTTTATCAGCTTGCTTGAGGTTTTTTCCCATAGAAATGAAATGTAGTCAGAAGTGGGGCAGCAAAACACCAATACTATTTCATGCCTGCCACTGCATGCTGTGCAAGCATATGAAAAACACTACAGTGTGTTTGGACCACCACGTGCATTTTAAAAGAGTTGCTCATTGCTCAGTCAAGTTCCCATTCCAGCTGTGCACTGGGGGAAATCACTGGGCTGGCAGTTTGGAATGGCCACTTCGAGTCACCTCCACAAAAATGACCTCTGGAAATTTATTGACAGACCTGTTTCCCTCAAGAAAGTCTGTCCTTGCCCTCTGGAGAATTATTTCTTGCCATCATCATAAACATTGTTTACTGCCTTCATATAAACCATGGCCATGGATGAATGTGCTCTCCAGCCAAATGCCAGAAGGGAACAAACAGGGATTTTTGAGCCTGGTTCTGGGAAACCTCTTTGGAAGGGTAGATGGAATCAATTATGCACTTATAAATATATAAATGTGCATGTGTGTATGCAGATGTGTAAACACAGGAGTACATACCAAATATTTTTTATTTACAGAATATAAATTATTTAGATTGTGTTCTATGTGAAACGAGCTTCCAAAAGCTGTTCCAAGTGCAGCCAACAGTTATTTTAAAGGCCACAACACAGCATCAGCTGATTCATATTCTCTGTAAATTGTTTATGTACCTTTAGTAAACACAAAACCATTTCTACGTGTTTACATACAGAATATATACATGCATATAAATATATACAATGCAACTTCAAATGCAAATATATACAATTTGGTGATGATGCTAAGGGGTTTATCAGTCACACCTATAATAAATATGCAGTATCTGCACTTCTCTGCCAAACTTCTTATGAGGTATATATTGATTTTTGATCTTTACCACAGCTAGCATAAATAGCTACAGCAACCAGCCAGTTTAAAAGGGCTTTTCTGTTATATGTTATTGAACCAACTACTCTTTCTGCACTTTGTATTAATAACTGCAAATGAGAATTCCCCTGTGTGCAAACGCTGTACCTCTGGTGAATTGGTGTGGGAATGACAGGCAGAAAGAATGAGTCTGGAGCTGGAAAAGGCAAGAGCAGGCGTGAGCAGCAGGATGACTGATGGCAGGTGGATGAACATGCAGCTTTAATGTGGGAAAGAAGCAGGGAAGGATATCCAGGGGAGAGAAGAGCATGCAAGATGGCCACAGTCCCAGGACACTTCTCAGCTCTTTTGCTAGCAGCCCCCTTTTCTCAAGCATAGACTTTTACTCTAGCCAGTCTCAAAAACAGATCCATCTTCTCACTAGTCCGGTGTGTGTGCCAACCACTTCCATAACATATTTTAAAATAAAGAACACTTTCAATCGCTACTTTTGATACTATTCTTGCCAACATTTACCTAGGAATGGATGTGAAAAGTAGGAGGTTGAAACTTCCAGTGCAGCCAGGAGTTTGTCTTAATGCAATTTCCTTCACAGTCCCTTTGTGAAATGCAGCTGGTGTAAAGAAAGGATTTTCACAGACAGAGAGGGAGTCATTCCTCACTCAGCATCCACTGAATCTCTGCCTATAATTAAGCATACCTGTCAGTGATCTCAAGGAAATCTCCACAAGTCATCAGTCAAATCTGATCCTCTGTGATAAACAAGGAAATTATGCCACTGAGATTTAAATTCACAACAAAAGCTGCTCTGTAGCTGACTGATATTTCCCTGTGAGCCCATTCCTGCTTGGGCCTCTCAGCTCCCCTTGCACTCACAGATCACTCAGGCACTTGTGAAACCTCCATTTGACTGCCCCATTTGGCACACAGTGAACATATCCTGCAATTATTCCTGTATATGTCACTTTTCTATAGGGGCATTACTGTCCCTCTCAGCATTTATTTATTCAAGTATAAGTTCAGCACTCTGATGAAGAGACCTCATGTGAGCCATATGCCAGTTACCTATCCTGCTGTTGCATTTTTTAATCACATATGAGTGCTTTGGCAATTGTTTCACATGAAATCATGGCATTTACTACCAAATGTGGGGCCAGTGACTTAGAGGATGCAGGAATACATTTTAAGTTGAGAACAAACCAGGTTGCTTTGTGCAGCTTTCCCAGGCTACACAACATCAGAAATTCGATTTGGGAGGTTAAGAGCAAGGCTTTGGGGGCTCAGCAAAACACCATGAATATTTCTCATTGTCATTCCAAGATAAAGAAATCTGTCTGGGAGTTTCTACAAGAGAAAGCTCACACATTTTTTCTCAGATACACTGATGGCTGCATTAGCAGGGACAGGTTGCCAGTAGTCTTTCAGGGAGCACAGGGGCAGTCCCTGTGCCTTATCCTTTTGTGGCCAGGTAAAGATAAGCCAGGCTTATGTTTAAACTCTAAAAACACCATCTGAACAGCCAGTGGAATTCTTGGTCATCTACAGTCAGCTGAACATTGGATGCTCAGAGAAGAGCTTGGCAAATGAGAAGAAAACTGAGACTGAACTCTCCATTATCCCTATGATGAAAGCACACAATGAGAGTGTTTGAAAAGAGGAAATGTACGGAAAGGAAAAAGCCAGAAAGAACAGCTGTATTTTTTCAGGGTTTCTCTAGAAAGCAAGTAGATATTTGTACATGGCAGAAAACGAAACACCACTTCCTAGAGTGGGCAAAATGCCACACTAAGCAGATGGCAGAAGTGCAGGCATGCAAGAGAACAAGTTTATGAATTGATGCATGGGCATGTTTCCTGTGCAGGAATGCTGAAACAGCAGCTTTTGGAGAATTATCTCAACTCCTAAATTTACAGAACCATGTCATTACCAGCCTAGCTTCAAGCTTCCTTCAAATAGATATAGATTTTATTTCTTGAGAGACATTTCTGCTTTCAGTTGATAGTTTGATAGTTGATAGTTTGATAAAAACTCAGACAGTTCACATACTAATATTTATTTGAATTAAAGAGAAGTTGTGCTTTGCTGTTACATTAATATTTTTGATATTTATTATTTTAAGGTATCTATGTCTAAACACCCTACAACATTAGGGTTTTTACCTGTATACAGGGCTATATTACATGTGTATCAATGAGTTTGCACTGATTTTTAACACATTTTGCAGCTCAGCATTATTTAAAAACCATTGTATTCTATCTATTTGTGCTTGGCTATAACCTGTTGCTGTATACTCTTGAAAAACATAAGGGGAAAAATAAAGAGATGACTTTGTTGTCTCCTAGGCAGTACACCTTCATTAAGACAGCCACTCCCCCAGTTCCCTCTTTATCAAAATATGAAGTAAATTGCAATTTGTTTTATTATTTAAGACATGAAATGCACTTGAAAAACATCTTCAGTCCGCTGCTTTACTGGTCTGCAGCCTTAAAATCTTTCTAGACAGATGTTTTAGTGCACTGATATAAAAGTATTTCTGCTCAAAAAAGGGGGGAAAATAAAACCACCTAAATTTCTCTGAAACCTGTTCATACTCCTCTGAAAAGCCCTTACAGCATCTCCTCTGTGGGGTGTGCTTGAGTTCAGCTGAACAGGCACCATTCCTTATGGACTCTGCTTGACTTACTGAAGAGCTACATCTATTGCACATGAAGACTGACATTGCCCTTGCAACTTAAATAATGATCTACATTTTTAAGCCACACAATTAGTGTGGAACAGGCTCTGCACTGGAACCAGGCTTTTCTACCAAGCCTGTGTTCAGGCAGAGTTCAAGAAGTGTTGGAACAATCTTTTCAGGCACATAGTGGGATTTCTCAGGTGTCCTGAGCAGGGCCAGGAGTTGGACTTTGATAATCCCTATGGGTCCCTTCCAAGTCAGGGAACCCTAAAAATTAAAAAGGCTGAAGACAGGCCTTAGCATTAGGATGAGCAGCATGTGAAAGCAATGTGATCCTACAACAACACAGGCAGGAATACAAGGGCTGGAGCTCAGTGCTGAGAAAATGGACTTCAGTTGTCTCAAAGATTGGAGATGAACTCCAAGTCCTGACTCTTAAACATTTTAAGGGGAACAGAAGAGAAAGAATAGTGTAGAAAGGAACACTGTTTTCTTCTGATCAAAAAATGAAATAAAGTTACATTTTCTCTCTGAGGATTATGTGGTAAAATGCCACCTACACGCCAGTTTCAAATCCTGTTTTAAGTTTATCACAGTCTACCGACTTGAGGAGTAAATAGGGATATAGGGGGAAATACAGGTATTTAGGGAAGAAACAGAGACAAAATGTCAGTGCAATCCCTGGTGTGTATGGTTTTAGTGAAATAAGAAAATAACAGAGTCAGATCCTCAGCTTCTATCTAGCTCATACCAGTCAAAGATGTGGCACAGGTAACATTCCCACTCATCACAATGACTAATAAAGGCAAAAGTAACTCTGAAAGCACCTAAAGGACTGCTGAGCAAAGGACTTCAAAGAGGAACTTCCCACTTAACTTTCAAATCAGAATTGGAAAATAATCTTCCCCAGTTACATTTAGCAGGGTCTAGTTGCTCCCAATAGCACAAATACATAAATAATCATCTGAAAAGAGAAAAAGAGTGGACATAAGCTATTAATAAGAAGACTACAGCTTTAGTTAGTTCAGTGACACCTCAAAAATTGTTTAGAGCCTTTTCAGAGCTCTTGAAACCAGTCATGGTTAACCACTCATCTCAATAACAAACTGGTCTTTTTGTTGCCTGGCAGACCAAGGAGCAATCATACAGCAGGGAAGTGCAAGGAGAGATGCCCAGAAAGGAGCTATTGACTTGTTGCATCCTGCAAGTCTTTTGGAAATAACTTTATATTAAATAGTTACTCTAAGAGATAGCATGCTTGAGTATTTCTTCACACATGTCGGAGATGATAAAGACAGGCAAGAACAATCATGGAGTAGAGCAAAGATACCGGAAAATGAGATTTAATTAATGATTGGGATACAAGAAAATCATCTGGAATATGCAGGTAGAGCTTTCAATTAGCAATGGCCCTTTGGATTAAAAGGAAAGTTTCTTTGCATCACAGTGGGTGACAACCACAGGTACAGAACTGGTCCAAGAGTAATTTTTTTGTCCTCAAAGTCCTTTCACATCTCCTGGCCTAGCTGCCTCCAGCTGGCACGCTCTGTGGAACCAGGGCTGGCATGTGATCTTCAAACCAGTGATGATGATGGGTAACAACTTGTGTCAATTTTTGCTGCTATTATTTGAGCCTAGAAAATTTCGGCTCCTGATGCAGCTTCAAGATCTCCTCCTAGCATTTTTTTTTCCTCTTTGAGCTTATTGAAGAGTCAACCAACCACTGATATCCTTTAACTTCCTCTCCAGTGATACTGCTGGCACAGCAGGTAAGATTATTGATCTCAGGCTACCTCAAGATTTCCTCTGCAAAACTAATCTTCATGCTCGCTTTTCAACAGGTCTTTCATCAGTGTGCTACAGCAGCATTAATAATGAATGAATCCATTATGATCAATGGCTCGACAATGAATATCAAATGACTTTTCCATTATTAAGATCATTACAGGACACTAGAGGTAACTGTTCAGTGCCATTCACAGCAGTTTAGCTGTATGATCCCTTTCTCTCTTAATAGGATTTCTATGACTAAAAGACCCCCAAATCACACTGAATATTTAACCTGGGGTTCAGTGATTTTACACCTCATACAGTATAACATCATGAATCAATAGGGCAGTAATATATATCAGTGTCTCTTTGAGCAATTTAATATGATCTTGCTGTGTACACAGTGCCTATCAGCACCATCAAAGAGTGTTCTCTGAAGATCTGTGGCATGGATATTAATTGTACCAAATCTAAGCAAAAACTAGTAACTGAACAGAAGCACTCCAGTGTTGTCTTTAAAAAGCTCTTCCTTTTAACTATGTTTTTGTTTATTTTCACCCACTTTCACAGTAAATAATGCAACTGATTAAGAAATGAACACAGAACATTAATCATAGTGCTTAACTAGATATTTCCTAAAGGTCACCCCACTTTGAAAGACGGAGCTTTCCCATGTTCTGCCCTTGATTAATGGTCCATTTCCCGTCTCTCCCATGCACCCTTGGATCCCCACTCTGCAATTCTCCCTTGCTCCTGGCTCTCGTGCGAGTGGCGTGCCTGTCAAAGTGACATGAGAAATGACTGCATAACCTTTGCTGACATTCAGCAGTTCCCAGTCTTTCAGTTTTCGCTCGGCACGGCTCTCCAAGAAGTCTGCTTTAGGTTTACAGTTTCCCAGGTGGAATTTGCAGTGACAGAAGAGAAGTGATTGCTCTAGATTACATTGCCAACAGAGCTTTGACAAATGTTACACAGCTAAAAGATCTTGCCCAAGATAAATAGGTATCAGTGAATACTGTGGCTAGTTCTCACTCATGCAATCTCAATTTTAAATCTGCGCTCAAGAATCAGCTTTGGTAACAGTACAGCAGTTGAATATATTGAGGGAAGAGGGATTTGATGGGAAGTGTGATAGAAGAATTGATGATAGCAAGGTTGAGAACAACCTGGTGTCTGGATTTGAGTCCCAAATGCTGTGGTTTAAATGCTGTTTCTGAACAGACTCTTGTGTGAAATGGGGCTACTGCAGCCCAGACACCTGGGTCTCTACCTACCCATGCATCTGCAACTTGTTCCTGAAATAGGTACACTGAAAAAGGGGAACAGTTTTCTTTCATCATTAATAGGTTTGAGGGACAGATAGACACAAAAATCCTACCCCTCAAATTTACACTGTCTCATTATGAACTACAAATATTTTGTAATTGAGAAAGTCCAATAAGAGAGATCCCAATGGCTGAGTCAGGCGAGTGCCCAGCTCTCCACACCAGATTCCAGCTCACAGGAAACTGCCAGTAAAAAAGGGTTGCATCTTTGTTTCTCCAGGAAACAACTCACTCATTCTCATGGGGAATATTACTTTTTTTCCCAGACCTTGGCAATCATTCTTGTAAGGAAGAAAAGAGAAATGCCGGAAATTATTGTGATTCCTTCCAAACCATACATAAAGATATGGCAAACCCAGAATGCAACCCACAATAATCTTGTGCTCATAATGGTGATTACTTGCATGCAATAGAGCTCTTTTGATGCAAATTAACTAATTGACTAAAGTAGAGATGATGCCATTAGCAATAATTTTCCATCAGCCTTTGATACTGAATAGGGGTCACGCAGGATAAGATCCCTGTCTTCCTATTTTCAGGAAAAGACACATTTCTCTCAAACTCAAATCATCTGTCTCTGAATTTTTATGCTGAAAAACATAAGCACAATTTCTAGACTTTTTCTCCAGTTGCTCTAAAAACTTCTATCTCTCTTGGAGGGGAAAAAGCAACCAAACACACCAAAAACCTCTAGACAATTACAGTGATCTGTCTGGGAACATCATAGTTTCTGGTTGACAAAACATCTCACTGGTGCACAGCAAACATCTTAATGAGTTTGAGAGCAGTGACTTAAGGGAGAAGGAAAAATGGAGAATTATCTGGATTTTTGTTGTGTGTTGAGAAGTAGTCCTGTAGAGAACACCTTTGCTTCAATTCCTTCACTGATTCTTTTTCACAAAGTATGGCATGCCAGGGCACCTCTCTGTGAGCAGCTTGGCAGACTTTACCTGAACTCTCCATTGGTGTAAAGATATTGCCACAGAGAATGGGTGTGCAGAATTAGGGATATATTGAGGGATAGTTTACTGCCCCTGCAATCTCAGCCACATAATTTATTTAGCAATGTGGAAAAGGAGAACCAAGACTTCTACTTCATACAAGGTTTGAATAGAGAATAATTTAGAAAAGTTGGCCACCATTGCTACCGTAAGTGGAGGCCCTAATCTTGAGTCACTTAAAGTGACACCAGACAGCAGAGGTTGAACCTTGCAATCAATCTACGTTTTAACTCTTCCACCAAAGTTAAAGTTTATTCCACAAAGGAGGTGATCATGGCATCTATTCTTAAAAAATACCCACTAGGGAATTGCCCATGATTTATATAAAGAGGATTTAGACAAACACAAGTGTTTCCCATTACTCATTTCTTCAGGCTAAAGTGAGAAATACTAAATGCTTTGGAGCACTCAGATGTTTCGAGTGCTCAGCACTATTAGTGCCCTTATGTGTGTTCAGCAACGAAAAGTGACAATAAACAATGTCCAAAAGGACAATACAGAAGCTTATACTGCTAATATTTCATGGTGGGATACTCAAAATTATGTAGTCACTGCTGAGATTAGTACATGGACTAGGAACAATTTGTTTTCCAATATAATTGATCACATTCCGAACATTTGTGAAAGAAAAAAAAAAATCCTACCTGAAGTTATGTGTTAAAAACAACCAAAAAAAGAAGACTCCTAAACATAAAATATCCATTTAGGACATACTTCTTCTGAAGATAATTTCTAAATTCTCAAAATTGAGTTCCACTAAAACAGTCCAAGGTTTTAAGCACGAAGGATTATGACTTGGAATCAGGCTCCACGAAAAATACACATCAGTAACGACATCAATGTTTATAAATTGAATGGTCTAAAAATTTCTCAAACAAAGACATTTTCAAAAGACAATAGAACTTCCCATGTGAGCACTGAAAATGCATTCCAGAAATTGCAACATTAACTGTGTGGAACAAAATTTTTATTTCCTAGCTTTGCAGAAGTAAAAAATAGGAAGATTTTGAATACACAATGATTAAAGTGTGTGTGCTGTTGCTGTAATAGACAGGATACTTTTGCTGTCCATACATGTCTATACATGGCCAGTTTAATTTCTGACTTAATTTTTGCCACCAAAAGCAAAAGATATTTTTAGTAAAATTGTTCTAGCATATATGTATATATATAAAATCTTTGTATTCTAAATAAAGATTTTATGGATCAACTCTTGCATGCTGTTTATATGCAAGTTTCCTGCATTTTGCATTGCTGAATAATTGAGAACATTAGCTCCCAAACCATGAAAAATTCATTTTATCATGATGTATTATTAATCAATTTAATTTACAGTGATCTGAAGAGTCCCACTTTCCATTATGGTGCTTGAAGATAGGTTTAGACAATAGTTTGGTCTGTATTATAGTACTGTGTAACTCTTTCTCATCTGATCAACTTCTCAAAGTGGGTCATACTGCACAAGCATAGTAATGGATAAAATGGATAAAAGAGAACCAGTTGACATAATATATTTGGACTTCCAATCCTTTTGAAAAAATGTCACATAGAAAATCACTGAAAATTCAAGTAGCTGGAGAACAGAGCAAATTATTTGAAGTTATCAAAAGCTGCTTAGCAGACACATTTAACAGAAAAGAAAACACTGCATTTAAAAATATTTAGTATATGAAGACACTTTGCTATTATCATTTAAAGGAAATACTCTTTTACTACTTAAAGCTATGTTTATTTTCACTACATACACATATTATTATATTTCACCAAGTTTCAGCTAGTCTTTTAATGTTTACTATTTTTTATTGTAAGATAATCACTAAAAATCGGTTTGGAAAACAACAACTCTTATTTAGAATTTATTTGTCTAGCTTTAAAAGAATGTCTTTACTCACTACAACTTCATGGACCTTCTTCTCCACTTTAATACAAATTGAAAAGGGAAATCTGAATAATATGCAAACTCTCATGACTTGGATTTATTCTTTGATATTTTGTGAAAAGTCACTGGTTATTAAAATCTTTGCTGATATGTCAGATGGCAATTATATCATCTGGCCATAAATATAAATAATTAAAATAAAAGATAATAATTGAGAACTGCTGATGAACAGTAGAAACATTTAGAGGAACTATAAAGCTTTATCAAGAAGAAAGATTATTAGAAACATCTGGTAAACCTTGAATACTAAAAAGGTCACACAGGCAAAACAATCTGTATTTGGAGGTAGAAGCCTGAAACCCTCATTCACCTTGGAAGAGTTTAACGTAGCTGGGAAGGAAAGTGAAGCATCTTCGAGTTGGTGAGCACAAGGACGGGGTCTGCTAAATGTGAGTTTGAAAAAGTTGTGTAAAAATCCGTGTTTTGAGCACCAGAGGCAATCCTGCAGGATGCTACCAGTAGGTAAAGTTTCACTGGAGTAAAGCATGATGCCAGCAACGCCTGACTCAGACAGAAAATGTAAGAGCAAGAAATGAGAATAGTCCAGGGCCTGCATGAACTCCCCTGCAAGGAATAAACGACCAAGCCAGATAACTTTGCTTAGAAAGGAGTTACATCTAAAGTGCAGAGGCACAAGACAAAGGCATTAAATAATAAATGGCAAGGAAAGAACATGGACTGCTGGTCTCCTGAATTTGTGGCACACAGAAAATGCTTTTTTCTTTGTATAGGAAATTTTAACGTTGGATACTCAGGACAACAAAAAACTTGAACTTTTTTTGTGTAGAAAAACACTATAACACATCCAGCTGCACCTGGAAGTAAAAAGGGCGATATTAAAAAAAATCAGTGTTAAAATATTTATACAAATAGGCTGGGAAAAATTTCAGCAAAAAGCTGACAATTGGGCAAGATAACCGCATGAATGAAATTAGGACAGAATTTCAAACAGAAGTGTCTGGAAGGCTACTAAGAAATGCCAACAGGCTGGGGGGGAGAGGGTGTGCCTGTGCCAGGGAAAAGCCCTGCTGCTCCTAGGGCTGGCACCACACTCAGGTGGCTGGGGAGGCTTCAGGCTGAGCTAAAAGCACCAGTAAGTGATCAGGGAGGGGCAGCACTCTGAGGAGGTTTATTTTGAAAAACAAGAGGGCTGCAAGCCAGAAACCTTCCCCTTAATGCAGCCCCTCCTCCATTCAAAGATGGCTTCATCACAAATTTGTACCTCCTTAAAAATAAAATGCTGGTATAAAACACACAACTTGTCATGTCTTCCCTCCTAACAGAAATAACTGCAGACCCTAATCTTTCTCTAGCTGCTTTTTTTTAAAAAAAGAAGAACAACATATGGCTAAAAAATATGTGTTATAGATGGGAAAGTGGGAGTAGGCTCAGCAACTTGTGAAAGCAAAATATCAGCACTCCCTGGTTACTCCCAGGGGATGCTCCCAAGGTTTATCCCTATTTTCAGGAACGGTGGGACCTCAGAGTCTGAAAGGGATAGTCGTCATTCTCATGTACTCACAGAGAAACAAAACACACCAGCTACTGCTTTCAGCCTGCAAGGAAACTGAAGGACTTTTGGCAAGGGCATGCAGGGATAGGACTAGTGGTAAAGGCTTTAAATTGAAAGAGGGGAGGTTTATTTCAGATGTTAGAAAGAAACTCTTTACTGTGAGGGTGGTGAAACACTGGAACAAGCTGTCCTGGAGAGGTGGGAGATGCCCCATTCCTGGCAACATTCAAGGTCAAGTTGGACAGGGCTCTGAGCAACCTGATCTAGTTGAAGATGTCCCTGCTCATTGCAGAAAGGTTGGACTAGATGACTTTTAAATGTCCCTTCCACCTCGAAGTATTCTGTGATCTGATGAGAATAGCAGACTTCAGCCTTACAGGGAAGTATCAAAGTGTTGTGGTTATAAAATAAATACAAATCTAATATGCACTCCAGGGTGTGGAATACGTTCATAGCATTGTATCCCTTCATGAAAGGAAACCATTTTGAAGGGCAGCTCTATGTGAGGCAGAATGGAGTTAATCTCATTGCCTGTTCTGGATCTTTGTGCACAGGTTTGTTCGCTTTTGGTAGCAATGAGATACTTAGGGTTAAAATAAAATCCTGCATTGGCTAAAAACATTGCAAGCTTACTGTCAAATTATTTGCACACCCACCTTAGGTATACAAGCCCATCTCTGAAAAGCATTACATGACACCCTGAAGTTGTTTACAAAGATACACAACTTCCCTGGATTAGATAAAACTGATACTTGTGTTGCTTCAAGTCACAATATTCATATCTATTGGAGGAATCTACTTGTCTCTTCTTCTGTTGTCATAGTTTGGTAAAAATGTAACCAATAATATAATATGATAAAAAAGTTTATTCCTATAACAGCAAGCAAAAGTTATCTATTATTGACAAACTGAAAAATCCCTGGCAAAACTTCTTCACTTTCACCAAGAAAGATAGTGATGTCTACTGATGCATATTAAGCCTCTGCTTCCCAGGATTCCTACAACTTATATATTACCAAATTATGCAAAAAACTACTGGAGCGTTTCAACTATACTCCTATAATTCCTACCACAATACACAAACGCAGATATATATACTTCTTGGGAGAAATAAAGCATCCCTTTCTCCAAAAGAAACCCATGAATTTAATTGTGAAAGCAGAAGACAAATTAATTCCTGATGATTGCCAAGAAACTGTTAGATTATATCATTACATCCATTTCATATCCTCACTTCACTATGCAGTGAAATAAGCATGATTTCTAATTAATTCCTGTATTTCATTTGCTATCAAACATGCACAATTGGGAATGGTTGTAATGGTTGTTGTTCATGACTACCCACAGATGACCTTCAAAAACTTCTATGTCCAAAAATGTTTGCTAACACAGTAGGAGGAAATGTATTTTCAGCAGTACCATAGCACAACTACAAGTTAATGTTGATTTGAAGATTACAAGACAGCTCAAAAAACACTGACACTACCTGAAACGTTTTTTATTTTACAATTCTATCTTTCCTGCTTGAAGACAAAACTATTCAGCCCTTGGTGAAATCCTTCATGCTGAAATAAGCCTGTGTTGAGGTTACACTGCTTAGCAAAGATGCTCCACCTTACCTGTCTCTGTAGTTTTGTAAATCCTTAAGTTATTTAGAAAACAAGAATGCCAAAATTGAGCCAGAGCTTGTCATTCTTACTCCTTACCCAGGAAACATAAGCAGTAAGGACTATGATGTGTTAATCCTATACCTAAAACCACAGAAACGTCTACATTTCCAAAGTTGTGATATCTTGGTAAAGGATTCAGCCCTTTTTACCTCCTCCTCATCAAATACTGCCACTAAACTCTACCATAAAAATAGAATATAATAAAATGGAATATAAAAATAGGCTGTAGGGGCAAAGGCAAATACCTGTGTCACGTAGCACTTTCTTTTGGCAAAGCAGCCTGCAGTAAGTGCCCACAAGAAGAGACCATGGCCGTATTTTTATCCCTCAAACACACTCTCCCAGCCACAGTCCTCTGTGCATCTGCAGCAGGCTGACACAGCAGCAGCTCCTACTCTCAGGCAGGAAGGGAGGGACACTGGAACTGCTTCACTCCCACCATCACAGAGAATCACAGGGTCACTAAGGTTGAAAAAGATCTGTGGGGTCATCCAGTCACACCTTTGTCTGATCTCCACCTTGCCAACCAGACCATGGCACTGAGTTCTACATCCAGTTGTGTGTTCAGCATCTCCAGGGATGGTGACTCCACCACGTCCCTGGGAAGTCCATTCCAATGTTTAACAGCCTTTCCTGGGAAGAAATTCCTCCTGCTGTCCAGCTTGAACTTCCCTTTTGCAGCTTGAGCCTTTGTCCTCTTGTCCTGTCACTGGTGGCCTGGGAATAGAGACCGACCCCCACCTGGCTCTAACAGACACTGTACACTGTCTTTGTGGCCCCCAAAGAAATTTATCAGCTGATAAGGACCTGGAGCTAATCTATCTCATAGCATGTGCCATGCAAGGTTCTCCTACTGCAGTTTCAGTGCTCCAGAATTTGCACCAGTTTTCCCAAGAGCTGTTTTATTTCCCTACAAGGAAACTTGTGCCAGGTATAGAAACTCCCTTGGCCTCCCAAGTTCTGAGCCACCAGTATCACTTGCAGTATTGTTTTCCACATTTCCACTTTCAGCAGGCAAATGTGAAAGTGGGGAATTCATTTTTTTTAAGATCACCCTTCCTCTCCACCACTCAGAAGGGAAATTTGCATGTCACATAGCATAGGTGAGCATGCTGTATGCCACACACTTCACTGAATAGTGCTGGCATAGAGCGTTTTTATGTGGTGCTTAATGTAACAGGAAACAACCCCAAATTATAATCCCCAGAGCTAATAAAGCCCAGGAGGCTGGCATTAGCACTGGCTGCACTACCAGCTGCAAAAGGTGAATGCTCAAAGTACCCCAAGCCCCCTCCTCTCATGAGGAATGTACCTGGTGCCAGTCACTCACCAGAGATGCAGTCAGAGACTCAGAAAAGCTCCCAATAAAATATTCTTTCCATGTGCCACACCAACATCTATCATTGTCGGCTCTGTATAACATGCAGGGCTATATTTTTTATTCCTCAGCTTAAAAAACCACGACGAATCCCAGGCTTTCAGTTGTACAGGATGAAACACCTTGAAAAATTATGCCACCAGAATGTTTCAAAATTTAAAAAAAATCAATAATGTTCTACTAATTGAAGGCTGGTATCAACCATTCTCTAAGTCTTGAAAGTCACCTGATTTAGATTAGACATCTTTAGACCTCGTTGTGGTTATAAAATAATCTTTTCCAAATTCTGAGAAACTCACTATTCTCACTAATAAAACATTTTAAGAACATACCAGGATGAATATATTTATCCTTGACATTTTTATGTACCAAAAGCCGAGTGATTTAGGACACAATCTGAGCTATCAGCAGGTGGTTCTATTTGAAATCAAACTGGAAGAGGAGATGCTATTATTTCATACACAAATCTGTATTATGACACTTCCTCCTATCTTCCCATCACTGTGTTTTCTTTTGTTTTCCTGTACAGAGGAAAACAAATTACTTCTATTACTTTGCAGAACAATGAGAGTGGGATGAAGGTCTCCCCAAAACAGTGAAGAAAAATAGAATACCTTCTGCGCAGCCATCCCTTTATAGACTGTGAATTGCTAAAATAATTGTTTGGGAAGCCTGAACACATTTTATATAAAACTAAACTTCTTTCTCAAGCATACAAAAGGTTTTGCGTAAAGGATTTAAGGAGAGAAAGATATCCTCTGCAATAGAATCAGCTTTAAAATATCTGCAGCAGAGGAGGAAAAAAACCTCATGCATTTCAGAAGATAATTGCTGAGGATAGGGAAGAGCATCCTTCAAGTGTCTCCCAAACAAAGGCTCTGCAGCTGAACACGGAGCAACATATTTACAATTGGGCATACTAGGAACACCCTGTGGAGCACAGAACTGATGAGTGAGTAAACACCTCAAGACAATCACCTGAGATGCACTGGGCAGAGTAAGAGAGGAGTTTGGGTTTGTTTGTTTTTCTCCAAGGCACTGTTATCACTTGGTTTCTGGTATCCCCTACTCTACAGTGTTCAGCAGAGTCAAGAAACCTCAAAGGTGGAAGCCCCGTGTCACAACAGCTCTACAATTTCTGTCAACTTCCTCACTTCTTCCCTGTAGCAAAGATAAAATGAAGTACAATTGCTGTTCAATCCTTGAACAGAGTTGTTTACTGTAGGATGAAAGAAAAAGAAATGGCAAGCCAGACTCTAGCCCAATTTAGCGTTGCAAGAAGCAAGTATAAAACTAATTGAAATCACTGGGCTATATGTATTTTAAGTCAGTGGAGAAGAAAATGTAATACATAAACCACAGGACTTGTAATTTATTAGAGAGAGCTCACCACTTCCAAGTGAGGTCTATATATAGAAATTTTTATTGGCCACAGTACATTTTACTTGCAGTCAACATTTTAATTGTTTTGATGTTTAAGATTTAACCTGATGCAATAAGCTCAGTTTGGGGGATTTTTTTGAAAGCTTCTTCACAGATTTTAGCTGGAATATATTTTATGGATGCAACTGTAAGTAAAAGACTAATATTTTTCAGGGTGAGTCCATTTTTAATGCAATTTTATCTGACTTGCACACACACTGACAAAGCTTTATGTATAAATGATGTGATCCTTCAACACCACCATTAGAGTGAATGACTGATGCAGTTTTAGCTGGGCAGAGATGTGGGAGGTTTGATGTACAGCTATTGTTTCGTGTTCCTTCTTGTGCCTAGCCCCAGACTCCTGGCCAAGCTATTCTGCTTTAGCAGAGACTAAAGGAGAAGTAGGTTGAGTGGAGTGATCACACACTGTTTCATCTGTCTAC
Source organism: Daphoenositta chrysoptera (assembly GCA_013397915.1). NCBI lineage: Eukaryota > Metazoa > Chordata > Aves > Passeriformes > Daphoenositta > Daphoenositta chrysoptera. The sequence continues at coordinate 22,923 of VZRO01004946.1, read as the reverse complement.
ACCCAAGTGCAAGAACAGGGCCTGATGCAGGGCTGTGGCACAAGGACAGCATGAAAATGCTACTGCCAGCACAGCCATCTGGCAGGCTCCAAAAAAATTCACCCTCTGGCTCTCCCAAGTCCTCCCCAGCTGCAAATGAAGGTGCCCACGACTACCAGAGGCATCATGCAAGGAGTGAAGCTCTGTGCATATCACTATTGACCAATTAATTTATCTGTACCTCCTCAGGCTACCAGGATGCCCGGTGGGAGGTTATACATTCTCACTTATTATGGAAAAGGTAACCGTAGTTCCAGGACTTTGACCTCAGAGTGATTTCTGTAGGTAATTCTCTGCCCTCAGGTCTTCTCTGGAGAGGGAGATTCATCTATGTAAAAGTTGAATTATAGTGTTTGGATGAAACCCATTTTCCAAAAAAAAAAAAAAAAAAGGCAAAAACCAAAAAGAATAGAAAATTGCCATTTTCGTCCAGATGATCTAAAGGCACTGATTTAAAACCAAAGTCCTCCCTCAAGAAAATCTTTGCTGAAAAGACACCGTATCAAACTGCAAATGGCAGTGCTGAGCTGCTGAGGCCCTGACACATCTGCTCCAGAGATCTCCCCACACAGCCCCAGATCTCCACAGAATTTGCTTTAGCACATTTTCCAATCTAGCTCAGCCCTGCAGGCTGCTGAGCTTATTTGGGAGCCCTGTTTGGGAGAGGCTGGCTGCTCTTTCCTGCAGGGGATGAACCAGTGAGTCTGCTCATTTGCAGGGGGCAGCGAAAGCAGGGGGCTGAGATAACCAGGTTTGCTACCCAGCCAGAACCCTCCCAGAGACAGCTTTGGGGCCCTGCTCAAACTCAAATAGAAGGAATTAAACCAAAAGACTTAACGTTTCTGTAAAACCAAATTTTATGTCACTTTTTCAACTGCTAGTCAATATTTTCCAAAGCCATCTAAATAGAGCTGGATTCAAATTTCTATAATGAAGCACTGAATAACTCCTATGGAAATATACCACAATATATCTAATACACCAAACTATCCCAACATACCAAAATTGACAGTTTTTACTGGATCCCCCAGTTGTGTAGTGATTTCCAGTATACTATCAAAACTATTAAAATAATCTAATCCCTTCATTTTCTATAGTCACAAATTTAAAAATTAAATTAAAAAAAAGAAAACTGCCTTAAATCTGAATGATAACGGTTTGATCAGTAAAGAGAACAGATACTTCGAGATACAGTTTCCCATTGCTCTTTGAGGATACTTTTTCCTACCCAGTGGCATTCCATCTGCTCATCTAAATGTGCATTTCCATGATTAGTAAAACAAACACATCAAAGTTTATGATATGCAACCAAAACACGCACCTGACTTCAATCCCCCCCCATTTCTGTTCAGCTGGTGAATAATTATGCATATTTGTCAGCATTTATTTATTAATGTATTAATTGCTGGCCTTCCTAAGTTAACATCCTTCTCACATGAAAGCCAAAGGGAAGTTCTGAGTGCTGATCGAGACCCCAGTAAAACTCATCCCAGGACACTAAAACAAACCATGCTTGTCCAAGTCCAAATTCAAGCCTTCAAAAGCTGTATCTTTCTACACTACCCGTAGAGAAATTGAGGCATAATTTTATTTAGAACAGTTTAGTCTTCCAGTCACATAATTTCTGTCACTATTAGTTCCCTGACTATAACAGCGTTAAGCAGCTTTTTACCACGTCATTTCCTCTCAATGCCTTGGAAAAATAAAGTCTGTCATAATACACTCCTGCATTCCAAAAATCTATAGCATTAAAAGTGAAAACAAAAGCCTTGTAAACACAGCACAGTAAAACAGAATCTTAAGGTCATGAATAGTGAGCGACATTAGCAGTTCTACCTTAAAAAAATTGGTAATTTTACTGCTGAGAAATACTGCTCATTCTTCTAAACTCATCACTTCTAAGTTTCGAAACATTACAAAGGAATTAAACTGGATTAAGTTAAATCAATATTCTCCTAATAAGAATTCTTTGTACTTTTAAATTTCTAAGCTTTACATATTTCAGTAGTTCATGTTAAATGGATATTTGACATTTTGCCAGAGAAAGTTTCATTAAATCACAAGTAGGAAAATCATGATTATCTCATATTACCTCAGTGCAATGATATAATGTGTCTGGTGCTTTTAAAGATGAGACAGACAAACGGGAAAAAAGTTTTCACCACACCATAATAAACTGTAGATATTTACAGCTCCTTTAAAGCAAAATTTCTCAAACACAGCTTATTTATTGGGAGATTCTCGAACACCACGCTGCACATTCCTTCTGAAAGTATAAAAAATTACTGCATTTTTCTGGATTTTTGTAATGGACAGGTAACTTCTATGTATTCTTTTTGAGGTAGTTGTGAAAAAAAAGGCTGAACAATGATCAGAAAACATATTTGATGAGAGTGGTTTCATGAAAATTAGTATTACACAATTTTTTAGCTATTAAAAGAAAAATAACTGTAAACTTCAGAAAATTGGTTTCCATGGAAAAAAACAATGTTCTTAGTTTCTTTAACCTATAAGCAGGATACAATGAATACCCTATATTTCTTTAGAAATTAGCAATATTCTGAAATACAAATCTTAATCATGAATAATTGGGCTACAGAAATACACTACAACAGTTTTTATTTACAATTATTTTTGGCAAGATGTTTTGAATCGCAACTGAGATAAACGAAACCTTGTTGTTTGTTTGTTGGTTTTCTTAAACAGAAAGCTCTGGAGAGAACTTGAAGTGAACTATGTAATCAACTGCTCAAGAATAAGTCCAGGGAGCTGGTAGAGACGTGGTCTGAGTGTTCTGACAGGAAATTCAACCAGTTCAGGTTTGCTTTCATTCCGGTCTTTAGGGATACTCTGTGGTATTTCCCGACAGAAGGCATTTTTCAGAATTAGTCAGAAATTCTTCAACGAGCTGACACACCTTCACAACCCAGAGAGGTCCATTTCCAGTCTGCAGCACGATATTCCCGACTGGATACTCATGGCACCACTAAAGGCCACTTTGCTAACCAAGAACTGGGTGAAAATCTGCTAATGGGCATCGACTCTAATGATATTCTAAAAAGATATATTATTGCTGTTGTTTTCAAACATCTAAATCACTTTATAGTGTCATATGCACTTAGGAGTAATGAAAGTTGGAGAATACCTCAGCTTTTAAAAACAAAAGGATTGAAGGCTGACAGGCCCAGTGAGTCAAAAACATGGGTAAGCTTTATTTGCAAGAAGCTTACCATTGTATTTTCACTATGAAGTACTTTTTAGACTAATAACTGAAGCACCACAATTATGTTGTGCTAAACACATCACAAAGAGACATTAATAATGTCAGAACACAGTTATTTCTGATATTTCTCACAGTTTTTTATACTTTTGAATTGAAAATGCTTTAAGAAAATTCACAGTAAAAATTCTAAAAGTGCCGGCAAGGTTTTCATGGTTCTTATGCTCAGTTAATTTTTATGCAGACATGTTTTTTATACTTTTAATGAGAAAAGGAGAGGGAGACTGAAATGATCATCAATGTATAATAGTTAATAAATGTATTTTCAACCTTATTAATACACATAAACTCAATCACTCTTCCAAACAATAAGATTTGTACAGGTGTCTAAACAGGATTACTAATAAGCCAGTCAAGATTATTATTCACCCTTGCTGTGCAAAAAAATGAGCTTGTAAGCCACAGAGCTGCAAAAAATTTGACACAACACAAAACCTGAGATCCTCGGGAGACTGTTATCCAAATAATCTTACTCTGGAGAAAGCATGTGCAATAATGTAGCTTGGAGGGGTAACATCAATTTTCTAACAAGTAATTAGGATTTGCATTATTAATGCAATGGATATTCTTGCAAATTATGTCTAAATATATGCAGATTTAAAAAAAAAAAAAAGAAAACCCACAACATTAAATGACAGTGCTGTCATTTTTAAGTCTCTCTAATAAAACTATAGATAAGAGCAGTGCTGAGCTCACCATCTTGGTAAATTTTAATCATTAGTACTTATAAACTGAATGCAGCTGCAGAAGGTTGTGTAGAATTGGGGCGATTAATTTCCAGCCCATGCTCAATACAATGTATCTCTCAGATGAAGCACAATCTAGTCCATTAAAAACCAAAGTCTGTTGAAATCACTTCTGGAGCATAATCTGCCTCACCATGTTATTGGTCTGAACAAATTAGGAACGGTTCACGTCACTCTCAGTCGATACTGAATGAAAGCAGAGTTCACCCACCTTCAACTCAGTCTGGCATTTCCCCACTTTGACCTACTTAAGCTGGATACCAAATTGACGAGTTTAAAAACCCAAGCTCTTAGATCTACCAGTGGTACTGAAAGGGGACCAAAGCTTCCTGCTTTAACCTTATTTTTGGTGAAAGGAACACTTTTTCATGGTTGGAAAATGCAGTTCACCTCCCACCTCCAGATTTATCACGTCTCTCACTCATTTCACCAAGGATGTGCACGGACACAAACACGGGGAGCAGTCGGTTTGGAACCCACTGGAAAGTGAAACGAAAGCAGCTTAAATGAACAGAATTTAAACAAAGCATCTCATATGCTCCATGCCTCAAAACTGAATTAAAGTGAGCAAAGAAAGGCAAGGTTGTGGGTAATTATTCAAGCATGCAAGGGATTTTAAAATTTATCCAACCTTTTGCATTCAATTGATAGAATAAACCCGCTGCAAAGCCTACTTAGAGAACATAGAAATCTTCATACAGCATTTTGCTTGCCTAAAGACCAGTTTAAGTGGTTACTTGAGAGAAGAATGCCAAAGCAAAGGGCCTTGTATCTGCACAGCTACCCGGTGGCTGTGCGTGCACAGATGTGTGTGGGTAATTAGCTTGTTTCTTTGGTAATCACACGGAATATGGAGGTCCATCTTAGCCATTTTCTAGACCACCGACCATCCTTCCCTCCAGACAGACAAGCTCTCCCCTGAGGCGTGAGGATCAAAAGTAAGCAGGTGGCCTTTCCAGGCAGCAGCCACTCTGTGCAATGAAGTATTTTCTATAAACTAAGAGAAGTACTACAAAAACTCAAGCGTCACCAGGCATCCTTTAGACAAAGAACAATTTGAAGCACAGGGGACAGTTTCTTTAAACCTTTAAACCCGTGCAAAATGAGAGAAGATTTCACATGCACTTTCTTATTCTCCTGATACAGTCTAAGTACATCTATTTTAATACAAATATATAGTGACAGAGATGAAAGGAAAAAGAGATTAATGACCAGGCTTCCCTCTGAAAAAATGCTCTAACATTTCTATTTGTACATGTCTTCAGAGATGTCAAATCGGAAAGTGCCCCGACTTAAAAAATAATTTATTACTTTGGTAAATAAGATTAATACAAAGAAAAGCAAAGAGATATTGGCTTATATTTTATCTACAGTAACATAAAATGAAGAAGCAAAAGCAACTACACTGGATGTATGGCACAGATAGTATAAAACATCACAGTAATAAAAAGTATCTTAATAAATGAGTAAGTGTTGCCTGTGATACAATCTTTCTGCAGTAATATTAATATCCATTTCTAAGCACAAAAATACCCCATTTTATCACTGTTGGAAGAAAATGTCAGTGGAAAGCTACACTATTTGATACGTGCCCAGTTAATCATTGTGTATGCTAGTTGAATGAGACTTGGAAAAAAAAGACAATGGAAATGTCATGATTGAAAAAAACAAACATTTGCTTCCTACCAGAACAAACATCTTTATCTCAAACCTGGTGGGAATTTACATATTTTATCAGGTCTCACTGCTTCTACTTTGTACAGAAGACAGCAAAACTTCCTTCTTGCTAGCATGATCAATCAAGTCCCAAAGGATCATGATCCTTAACTTGGAAATTCCAGCCTTGGCTATTGCCCATGGTACTGCCCAGTAATGAACAAAGTCATTGTGGCCACTAGTGCATTCATTATCCACAGTAATACCCAGGTTTCATTAAGTGACCTCACTGCACTTGTTTTGGTGGTTTTCTGCAGGAACGAAGACCCTTTTAGTGTGATAGTTACAAACAGTTTATACAACAAAAAAAAAGTTGTAGTATATAAAATATCATATTATATATGATGAAATAATATGCTTCATGTTACAACGGCAGAAAAACACAGCAGCTTTTGTGTTTACAGAGACTTTCCTCTGATGAGAAGGTAGCAAGTGAAGATAAATACTGATTGGTAATTGACTGGTTGGTAACCAGTTTGAGAGAGAAGCATCCTTAGCACTTCAATTAACATCTCTTTCTGCCATATCATGAGCACAGGTGTAGGTACCATGTTAGCCTTGCAATATATCAGGAATATCATGAGGTAAAATAGAGAAGAAACTCCACTCCAGGCCCACACAGTGTGGAGATACACAGACATCACACACTTCATACTCAAAACTTGGAATACCTCTCTGGTTTCCCACAAAACTAAAAAACCATCATCCTTCACTAAATTGTCTTTGGAAAAGCCTGCATTTGTATCAATTAGTCCCCACATTCATCACAAAAGTTACACATTACTGAGCACCATTATGCAACACATCTATGCCCAGCAACTTACCCCAAATACTTGAGGAGTTTGTGTTACAGAACAGCCTCAGACACTACTGCTATTACTTTTAGAAGGAGGTTAAGCACTTTTTTCACCAGCCTGAAGACTTTTATCTAATGAGGGCACCCACTGAAGAAAATAGTTTCACCTTAGGCAGAACGCCCTCTGTCATGAACAAACAGTTCATAAAAAGGATGTTTTCACTGGCCATGTCCCAGTGACAGTCACATCACACACATCAAGAAACCTAACCAGAAAGTCATTAAATAAATGCTGTCTCTCTGGAAAGATCACACATTTTGCAAGAAGCTTTCCAGCCTTCCAACAGCCTTCCAAACTGCAGCAGACCACACCAGAGTTACAAAAGAAGTACAAAACCTGACAATTTTCTTTACCAGCTCTCTGGCTGCCTCCTTCTCTTCCCATCCCAACCAATCTGAGCATGAGAAACCCAAGGATCCTGCAGAGGTTCCTTGCACTGCTGGGCTGAAAAAGCACCACTGACCATTTCAAAGCCTGTTTTTCACCCTGTAGGTGAAATAAAATAAAAAAAAAACAACAAACCACCCCACACCTCTGTATAAGAACAAGCTAAAAATCCAAGGTGGGTTTAGTTGGCTAAACATAGGCATATGGAGAGAGCCACTTGGTGGCAGCCAAGGTGGCAGCCTTGGTTCAACCCCACATCCATTTTACGGCAGTACATTCTCTGCAAAACTCCTCCCTCTTGGACCTTTCAGCTCTGGCCCCACAGAAAAGTTTGCAAATCCATAACTCTTCCAGACACTATGAATTCCAGAGGTCGCATTGCAATTTTTGTCACAACCTATTCCCAAAAAATTCCAGAATACCTCAGGGAAAAACAGCTGCCCTTCTTTGTATCGTGAAGGTTTACATGCTTTGCACACATCCTGCAGCTAACATCCTTCTCTGTTCTGCGTCTTGCAACCTTCCTTTAGGATCTTCCAAATGATTGATACAATCTATTTACAACTGGAACAATTGTAAATAATCTTTTAGAAACTTGCTCATATTACATAGGTGAAAAAACCCCAAGTCAGAAATCTGGTCTGCTCTTTTTTTTTTTTTTTTTTTTTTTTTTTTTTTAATATTTGTGAAATTTAAATCAATTTCTTGCTTTTAGCAAAAAATCCAAAATTTAAGCTTGCTGCCTTGGACTGAAGAATAAATATTGGTCTGCTGAATGGAGTACATGTATCTTTAATTCCAGTGTCTGCACATTCTTGACTACTTTATTATGATTTAACGAAACTCTTACATTTAGAGATTCCTTCTTCATCAATTATATATCATACACTTTATATTTGCTTGCCTTTTCAGTCCTTTCAGTCTGGAAGCATGTTCTGCCATCATGATGCTCCCCAAGGATTTGCACGTGTGGTTTTCCCCGGGCTGAGCAGGGTCTAACGCACTCCCTGTAAATCAGGGAGCAGATACCAATTTCCTGAGCAGCAAACAAAATACTGTGCACACAGATCAGGTAGCTTCCCAGAAAACAAAATAAGGAGGTATCTGCTGAACTGGGGGATGGGATTTTATTTTTTATTAACCCTGTTCTTTATTTCACCAGAATTTAAGAGTCTTGACTGGGAAAACTGAAAACCTTTTTCACTTTGAATACATTCTTCTGGAATGTACCTGAATGTAAGGCTGCATGCACTAAACAGAGAAAGCTTGTACATGGATTTATGAAAGATCCATTTTAACCACTTTACAGACAAATCAGTGGTCTCTTAAATTCTGTCTCTTAAATCTGGTGCTCATCTGCCATTCAGCCTTGACTGGCTCATCATGTGTTTGAATCTGCCAGGTCTGCTGTGGTCAACACCACCATGAAATGTCAAGTTCAAAACCCTGTCTCTTCTGAGAACAGCCCTAAGGAAAAAATCCTTCAAGCTCTGAAAAATCATTCTCTCCAGTCACGATATATACAGAGAATACCTGAAATTTAGTTTATGGATAAGTTATTCTCATTTATGACATCTTTATTTTAACAATATTCCTATACTGGAATATTGCTTTCTTCATATTTTCTGTCTGGAATCATTATTTCAGTAAATGTGGGTAACTCACAGTATAACAAATGTGCTCAGCTAATTCCTACCCTTTATTTCCTCCAACAACTTAGGTTTCAAACACCACACTTTTCTGGAGCGAACATACTGACAAATGACTGGATCATTATAAACTCAGCAAATTCCTGGAGTCACAGACAAACAAAAAAAGTGAAAACAAAACTACAAAATTAATTTTATTACATCAGCATTTTAATTTAAATCCGAATTAGTAAGTATGTAGTAGTAATTTACATGTAGTGATTTGTATTTTAATTTATATTATATACTTAGGTGATATGAGATTCACAAAAGGAGAAAAAGCATTATGATATCAGTGTTTTCATATAGGGTTTCCATAGAAGTGATGTCTAAACCATGATAAATTGCAGAGCATGATGGGGTGTGCAGCACAGCACAGAAGAATGTGGTTTTACAGAGCAAGTTTTCCACCACAAAGATTTTCTTTGTCAAAACCGAATAAAAGAGTGGTGCCTGTCTACTAAACTAAATATCAGAAAGCTAAGAAATTATTCACAAAACGTCAGCAGTTAACCAAACATCAATAATCCATAATTACCTGGTGTGTTTAAAATTAAAGGCTAATGACTGAGATGAAAAGGCCTTGGATGAAACTGGTCCTCAAAACTATCTTTTTAATATTTCTGACATTAATATTGGCATTTAATTCACTTCAAAAGCAAAATGCATATTTTTTCAGTGTTCTGATAAGGGAAAAGAATTTTCTTTTTAAATAAGGATGGGTTAATTTGGAGTAACAGCATCATAGTCAGAAAACAGATTTGGTGCAGGATTTAGCACTCTGCTGCCTTTGACGTGGACTGTATTTTTCTCCCAGTAGGAAAGATGTGGCAGCAACAGCTCCCATTGCATGGGTCCAGCAGCAGTTCCACAAAAGCCTGTGGACTTGCCCGCTGCCATGAAGTTACTGCAGCATCTTGTGTCCACTGGGCACCCCTTGCCCTGTGGGGTTCAATAAAGATGCTGGGACAGCCCTTCTGTACCTGCATCAGCAGCTTCTCCAGGGCAAGGGTGGCCGAGGATACTTCAACCAGCTCTGATCAGGTCAATAAAACAACTTAGTTATTAAAAGTAATGGTCTTCAGAGGTGGGGCACACTTTATGCTGTGGATGTACACACACAAGGAGGGGTAGGCTCCAGGGAAGTGCTTGTGGTGATTAATTCGAGTTGAACCCACGCTTTCAGAGGTTGGGGGTTGAGCAGGAGGGGGCAGTTCTTATTTCTTTATTGCATTAGTGAGGGGAAAAAAATGGGTCCAGCATGGATTTAGAAAACTGCAGAGAATTCCCACATAGCTTTGACCAAATCAGTTAGGGGCTAATTATCAAAATTAACTAGTCTTTTTGATTGCTGTCAGAACAGAAACCTGTCAAAATTGGATCTTCAGCACCATGTCCCTCAAATCCTCACCTATAAAACAGTACTTAGTGTACACCTGTATCAATAAACTGTGGGTATTAGGAGAGGTTTATTGGCAGATCAACATCATTTGTGTTAAGGCTTCCATGTAAACACCATACACATTTGGGGAGTTTTTAGCCAGAGTAACTCTAATCTCCTAGAAGTCTAGAAAATATCACCTGTGCAAATTCAGCTACCTAAATGTAGATGGTTATTTGTATTTTTTGCCATGAGAAAAGAAGTGAACTGGCATTTCAGACCGAAAAATCACTTTCAAATGTAGTAAATAGCAGCTGCAATTCCTCAGGTGCTCAGGAATGCAATCAACTCACATATCCTTGAAAAAGCATTTAAATGCTTAACTTCAAACACCCCAAAATTTAAAATGCTCACCTAAAACTTGAAAGGAAATAAAATCAAAATAACACAGGGGTTGATAAAGACATACATATGTAGAAAGCACTCACATCTCACCTAGAACACTCATATACGGATCAAAGCAGAGCTCCAAACAGAAATACTGATTGAGCACAGGTATTTTAAGGTCACACTGTGCCGATGTTTGCTTTAACTTTCCTGGGTACAGAACAGCCAAATAGCTGATAGGTGCAAATCAGCAAGCTGATAAGCTTCTAAAATTTAAATCAGTAGTAGACTTTTCTACTGGGAACACTAGGTTGAACTGAGGTAAATGATAATATCTTGTAGTTAAAAAGCTAGAAAGAAAATATACTGAGATTTGAAGTTATATGATGCTGTACTACACTGATAAGCCTTCAGGAATTAGCACGAATCAAATATGGGCAGAAATGTTATTAAACTCCCCATGGAGCTATTAATGTAGGATTACTGGAGATATACAGGAACACTTCTTATCCATCTTTAATGCAAAATGCCAAAATAAATATGGCTAAACTTTTTACACAGAGTTTTTTCACATGATTCTCCAGAGAGCAATAATGACCAAGCCTGCTGAAGAACTTTTCCCAGTTGAAAAAATTTATTAGTCTTTTAAGGAGCAGTAACCAATAATCTGTGCTACCGAAAAAAACCCCATGGAGATGGACTAAAGTAGAATAATTTAGCTTGAGAACTTTTAGTGTGGTGCATATGTTACAGAAATAGTTAGAAATAGTTCTGTGTCCCTTAAAATCTTCCATATTCACAGCTAAGAAAGAATCAATATGTCTGCTGATTTTGAAAGTAATGACGAGATTATGTAGTGAAAAATCAGAATCTCCCCCAAATCCTAATTTCATTCAGTCATAAAATTTGAGGAACATGTTCGTATCCCCTACACTTTCCATTAAAAATTTAGCTTTTTAAAATAAAACTGGAACTATTTGACTTGTTATAGATAAACAAAACATCAAAGAAACAAAAACTTTATATAACAACTTTTTTTTCCATGCATATTTTTTGCTAAAAACATTTTGAGTTATCCTTTTCTGAGTGTTTTTAGAGTGGGTTTCATTGGATATAACTATCATCAGCATACGTAATATTACATATTACTGATTCCTGTACTTCTGTGTTTCTGAATTATTGGCATAATTGATATCACCTTTTAAATCTGGAATGAAATATTAAACCAAAATTACATGATTCCTGAAGCATTAATAAAATTATCTATTAAAAACTAAATGACAGTAATTACAAGATAGTTTCATTTACATATTCAGTTTTCTGCTGTAAATGTAAATATCTGCCCAAGATTTTTTCTTTCATTTGGAACCCTTGTAAAATGCATGTGCCTAATGTGTAGTCTCACATCTAACATTTACTTTTTAGAACCAAATTCATTCATTGATTTACTTTTAGAACCAAATAAATACCTTTTGTTTGGAATTTTCACGAGTTTGCATTAGAAAGCCATTTGATATTCCATCAATTTTAAACAATACAACTCATTTGCGAAATACAACCCTGAAAGACCAAAGAGAAGGATGCACATCCTAAGTTGCACTAAGGACCATTCTCTAGAACACACATTGCAGCCCAGGGCTCACAAAGGGCCATACAGTGATGACTCTGTGGATCCCAAAATCAGCTCATTTAATATTCCTGAGCATGGGGACTCGACTATCTTGAACTGAAGCTTATATACCAGTTTGCATGAAAAATTAAGGAAAATTTCTCAACAGAATAAAACTATATTTCTCTTTACAGTTGGGACTCTGAATTCTTTTAAATAAATAAAGCAGGCATATTAAGCTATCCATACGAGGAATTTACTTTATATATCTTTCTCTACCACATGTTCTTTCCATCTTCCATGAATGATCGTGGCTCCTTCTCTCATTTGTATGGTGTCACTTATGCCAGGCTCATTGCTCTACCTCTGCTGTATGTCTAGCTGTAACATAAATAAAAACAAAAGCAGCTTTGAAATAATATCGACTCAATTCAGAGGTGGAGGCTTGCAGAAATTCATCAGCTGGCAGATCCTAAAACGTGTGGCCAACAAATAAATACCAGTGGTGAGCCAGTACATTTTAACATTTGCAGGAAGGTGTGCACATACAAATTCTCCCCTGAAGCTGATATAATAGCAAATTACAGACACGCTGAGTCGCATAATTTAAATTTGGATAGACGTTTGCACAGCCTAATGGGATTCCTTACTAAAAAGCACAGATCCTAACCTAAATCCCACTAAAGTGAACAGAAACATTTCACTTTGCTGATCTCTTCCCTGCTGCAGTCAATGAGAACAAAATTCAGTGTAAAAATAAAATAAAAAGACCTTCAAAAAAATGCTAGGTAAGCAACAAAATGAGAAGAGAGGGTATAACAGAAACAAAATTAACTTGTTCTCTTACAAAAATAACTTATTCCCTTTAGTTCATTATCCCTCTTAGGCTGTGCCAAATTTCCCCAGATAGCATTCAATAGTCATTTGATACATTTGATGCTTAGCGCTCATGTCTGCAGCACTCCAGCTCTGAAAGCGATACTTGTCAGAAATAAACTTAATTGTTACAGCACCAGTATTAATAGTAAGAGGGAAAAATGCTTCAAGGAAGGAAACTTCTGCACTTGAAACCACTCGTGTGGCTGTTTGATTAACAGGAAGTTACTGAGGATTGCTGTGAAGATTCCCTTCCCTACAGTTCTTATCCATTTCAAGGATAAATGCATAGCAACGCCTTAAAGATTCTTCTCCTTTATAGAGAAGCGTTTTTGGGAATGTGTTATGATAACCATTTGTTTGCTGCTTCGCGAGAAATGGAAAGACCAACCTGGCATTCACAACTGCATGGTTTACCTAAGGTCTAAAACTCCATTAGAGATTGCTCTGCCCACTGAGTTATGCCATGCAATGTGTATGTGCTACACCAAACATGCCTCTGGAAAACCCTCTGGGGAGCTCACAAAAAATTTCTGCAGTTATTCCCAATCTGAAAATATATATAGGCATAAAAACACTCCAAATGTCCCTATAATACTTTTCATTCAAGAGCAAATTTCTTTATTTGCTGTGCTGCACCAATAATAATTTTAGGATATACAGCAGATCTGATGGCAGAGGTAGTATAGTTGCATTTAAAGCAAAATTAAATAACTGTAAAAACACTTCTATTTCTCCTTTTTTTTTTTTTTTTTTTTTTTTTTTTTTNTTTTTTTTTTTTGCCAGGTAGTACATTATCTCAAATCACCCAAAGACATTGCTCTTGAGGTTATTTAAATTTTATCACCTGCATTTCCTTCCTTTTTTTTTCTTTTTTTTTTTGTAGTCTTGCCTGCATTGGGGACTTATATACTCATAGAGATAACCAATCAACTTTCTTATTGTTGCACACATTTTAGATGATAGACTAAAACACTGAAAAGAAAAATAAAGGAAAGGATGAAAATAGAAAGAAAAAATATATCAACTGCTTTCAAATCTGATAGGATTTAGAATAGCTTATGCTACTAAAGTTTTTAGAGCAGTCATAAGATGCTCTTTTTCCAAACTGTAGCAAACACTTCCAAAGTTAGAACAAGATTTTGCCTGGAGTCACACAGTCCTTTCCACACAGCTGAGGTCCTATAAGGTCTACAATACAAAATAAATAAATAAAATTCACAGCTGGAAATGAGATCCCCAGCTGAGGGCTGGTCCATAACTAGGGGAGAGCGAAGTTGGGACAGCTGCACCTTTCTCTGCTGCCTTGTCTGCACTGTCCCTAACACCAGCCCATAGCACATCTAAATGTGTCCTCAATACTTGCACTTTCTCTGAGCCAGCCCACACCAGCACTGGCAGCTTTCAAATAAGCTAAACCCACATAAAAAGTAAGCAGACAGCAAACCCACTTCAGGATTAGCTTTTAGCATCAGATAGTGCTTGGGATGGCTTCACCTGCCGTTGTCCTGAAATAATACCTGCACTGTATGTCAGCAGCTTCATCTAAGGATAGAAGGAAAAACAAATGGTGTTCACAAACTGTGAAATGAGCAATGATGAACAAACCTGTCAGAGCACAGCTACGAGGTACTCATCATACTCAGCATGTTAAACAATAATAAAGTGCACTGATAAGAAAGAGTATACAGAATGCTTCAATATCCAAGCCCATAAGCTTCCTTCTTTTATATATTTCCTTTATCAGTACTTATTTTCTGAGTCCTTTTTTTAAAAAAAAAACCTCCTTTATCAGGACAGTTTTTAAGTCTATATTGCATTTTTTTTTCATGTTACCACATGCCTTTGCTTAGATCCCCCTGGAAATTTCATTCCAAACATTGAGGTCGAAATGCAAAGGTGGTGGTTGGGTGTTCCAATTCTCCCAATTCCAGAAATTAAGGAACACAGCATGTAATAGTTTCCCAAGGTAAGTACAAACTCACATTTTTTTAAACTATAAATTATATTGGATTTTCTGTCCCACTCCATATTTTACAAATGTCTGTGTGCATCTGTATTACTGCAGTTTATATAAATACACCTTTAATCTAATACATGATGCTCTTATGGCACACGCTTAGCTCAACAAAACAGCAGATACAAGGAATACTTTAATATTCAAGGGAGAAAAACCCACCTTTCCAAGCACTAGAAAGGCCTGCAATTTACCAGCTATTACTTCCTACATAAATGCTGAAATATGTAGGGTTGGGAGGTAGTATTTGGCACTGCTATAATACTCGAGGGAGATTAGACACAGATAAATTCTAAAAGATGAAAACCTAATAAAAACGTGAACACCAGAAACTTGGGGACTTGTTATACGTGTTTGACAACTTTTGTAACAGATGGAAACCAACTATAAGAGGTTATGGCAGAAGGGGGAGGCATTTTGCATTTTCATGCAGAAAAATGAAATGGAAACATATCAAAGCACATGATTTCATTTTGTTGCTTCCATATTTTGCATATTTCCCATTTTCATAAACAAGACACTGCAAGCATGCATTTGTTTGTGTTAGAAAGGGAATGGAAGGAATTTTCAGCTTTGTAGTGAATTGTTCTTTAAATACTTGTACACTCATTCTTTTCTTATAGAAGAAAATAAGTCTGACCTGTTACTGCTGAACTGTATATGATCATTTTCAGTATCACAGAGTTGTTACATCACCCAAACTCACAAAAATATAAGTAGAAAAAGAACCGAGGAAAAGGATCACTGTCATGAAAAGGATATTTATATGTAAAATAACAGGCTATTAACATCAGCTTTTCTTTTAAACTTTAACCAAATGTTTCAGTGACAAGTTTGAAATTTTGTGAGGCAAGATTCAAATATTAGATTTTGCTACTATATTGGTAGTATAATTTTTAAATTCATATCATCTGTGTTTCTATATCACATGTGGAGATTCAGTGTAAGTATTTTATTTAGATATTACTCCTAGAATAGTAGGCATAGTAGCCTATAGGCTCCATTAAAATAAAAAGAAGAAGATGAGAAGTTATAACCAACAGTTAAGCCACTTAGAATTGCATTTTATTGCTTAACATGCAACAAACATTAAAAAGCTACTCCACAGCAACACTGCTGGGGACTAACCCAAAGGCTGAAGTATGTGGTACATGGCTTGGGGAGCTTTCTGCCCCCTCCTCAGCTTCTCCCACATCACCATTTCAGCACAAGGAGCACATTTCACAAGGACAGTTTCCCTTGCAGGACTACAGCTAACCTCCTCTTCTCAGTAGTCTTATTTTTCTTCTGCTGTCTCTGAGTACTTCAGCAGAGATGAGAGGCCCTGCTGCTCCCCTCCTGCACGGTGTGGTTCCTCACAAAGGCAGACGTCCTTGGGAATTCCCACTTGATACACTCAACATGCAAAGCAACAGAAACAGTGGGGATTCCAGAGAAACCACGGACGGGATGTAATTAGTGTTGCCTGTAGAGGTTGAATCTGCTCACCTCAGTATCACCTCACCCGGTGTGGGCCTGCAGGAGGAATCCCCACTTTCCTGGGTATTCCAATGCTTTACTCTTCCCACAATCTGTCATTCATTAGCTGAACCATTCCCTGAATAGGATGCTCTGATATAGAGTGAAGGGTCATGCTGGAGGTTGTGTCACAGCACGTCGACAAGAGGGAGTGCCAGATTCTCTGGAAAACTCTGCTTGGAGCTTGGCAAACACGCACACTTGAAATACTGACGCTCCTCTAATAAAATATTTTCCTTTTATATATGAAAGTGTCAAAGTTTTGAGTTGAGTAACCGTAGAAGGCTCTGTTTTCTGACTGTGTTCATAACATTATTTCTCTGAGCAGGAGAAGAGGGAGGAAGAAAGGATGATCTCTGTGCCTTGGGTTTCTGAGCAGGCCTCACACTGCAAATGCAACCAAAGCTACACACAGTGTAGGAAAACTGAGTTTTTAATTGTTGTATATGTACAACACAGAATTTCAACTCACTTCCTGAGTGATTTGTTTTGAAACTTAAATATACTTCAGAAGCTAGTGTTCTTTTGCTTGCTATTCCCATAATTCTCCCCAACATTTCAATTAATGTTTATGTATCTTTATGTACACCCACATCCAGCTGTACAAATAGACATGACCAAAAAAAGGGAACAATAGTGTGTGGTGTTGTACATCAGACAATCAGATAAAGTAGGAGGTTTTAAGAATTGTTCCCACTGAGGAAATGAGAAGAGAGTTTAGGAGATGTAAAAGAGTCATGCATTACTCTTGAGCCTGGACTGGTGGCTGCACGTACATGGAGATAATTTGTCATTGAGGGGATTCCAGGAGATATCCTGGAATAGGGAGATAACCTGTGCTTGGTGGTTGAACCTGAACTAGGGGACAGAATTATCCAGGCTGACTGGGGCTGAGGGAGACCAAGGATGTTCTTCTGTGGAAGGAGCAATGAAAGCTTGATGGGAGGCGACAAAAATCTTCTACTGTTAACACCAAAAGACAACGAGAAGCAAAGAGTAAATTTTGTTTGCAAAACTAAAGTAATAATTCAGACGTTGTCAAAACCTAGAGGTCAATTTTGCAATTTGTTATTATGCTGGTTGTTTTTCTTAAAAAGTTTTAAATTAAGCTTTCATGATCAGCAGGTACTAAAAAAACCTGCCAGCATTATTAAAGGGCATTATTAGGCACTCACAACCAAAGCATTTGAAATAAATCTATACACCATGATAAGACATTTTAAATTATAACAACTTAATCTTTCATTTGTAGCTTGATACAGTCTAAAAGTGGACAGAAGTTGAACAGAAAACAGACCATGAGAACAAAAAAGACCCTGACCCAATAATTACATCTGCCATAAATAGCAAATATGGGCAGACAGAAACACTTTTGAAAGAATGGAATCAGGAAGAAGACAACCTTTTGTCTGTTGTCAGGAATGATGATTGCAGTCTCCATGCCTTCATAAAAGTAATTTATTAGTGTCAGATGGCTGTATATAATTTCATTCCTGATTTACAAAGCAGACTGGTATCTGTGGGCAGATAGGAGAGGAAGAAGAGGATGAATCAAATCATAGTTTCTTTGGCTCTTAGACAAAACCAAAAGAAAGAAACAATTTCTGAGAGGCTTGATCTTGTCAGTGAGTCTGTAATTAACACTTGGCCAAAAATGAGATCAGCACACATTTTTATCTCTTTGCAGAACATCTAAACCACTTTATACAAAGCAGATTGGGTGATTCCATTATTTTCATCATGTCCTTAAAATAACACCTATGCTTTTCAGTGCATTTCCCCTCTCTTCATCTTACAGCAGCTGTGTACAGCCAATAATGCCTGACACAGTTGAAAAGCTGGGGGTGGATTGTTGAGTTTTTTTTAACATCTAAATTCTTGTTTTTCTGACAAGCCTGCTAATCCCAAGTGCTGTTTTTAGATACCAAAATTATATGTTAAAGAACAGATTCAGGATTTCCTTTTCAAACCCCCGTAAAGAGAAGATTGCACACCAAAAGAGAAAGAAAGGGGTGAAAAAAGAAGGTAATTTTCATACTGCTGAGTGTTACTTCGTGCATCCATGCATTTCAAGGATGAGAGAAATTTTAAGGCTCATTGGTAATACTACCACGTGCTGGTTTTTCTCCTGTCACCTGCATTTTGAGCAAAGTGGCAGGCAGGGTTAGCCAGTGGCCATGGAAAGCCACCAGCCTGGTCAGTGCAAAACACCACCAGGCTCAGTAAAGTTCACCCATTCTGGGATCAGAATAAATGTCACCCAGAGGAAGGGAGGCCTGAGGTATCCACATCCTCTTACACAAAAAATTCCAGCAGCTTCAATAGAAGCTCTTCATTATCAGTGCTGGAATCTTCACACAAAATGTTAGAAAGACAGTGGATTAGGAAGTACGAGCAGGTGCAATAAAGAATTAAAAGATACTATGCCAATTTATCTTTCCATTCATGATTTTTCTCTATTCCAAACTTTCATGTAAGCAGCAACACAAGGAAAATAAAAGGGATTGTTTATACGTAAAATAAAAGGTCTTGAGAGTACTAAAAAGATTTAAAAAACCCCCATGCTAGCAACCCTTATTACATTGGTTTTGGGCACTGTGAACTCCACACACAATGAGCAAAGAAGCAAACTGACAGCCACAAAATACTGCAGAAACAAAACTTGGAAAGAGATTTATTCTCTTCTACCTTCTGAGAATATTATGATGTTGCTCTTGAACTTCCTAAAGTTCAGTGTCCAAACATGCTAATTTTCACCCTGAGCCTCGTGCTCAACCTGAATATTTGGGTGGATTTCAAATAATTGAATTGTCTGCCATAATATTAAGCATTCTAAGGATTTTTAAAATTTCAGTAGAGCTTTATTTCACTTAGGCTTAGATATTAGAGGTGGACAGGCATTTCTGGGTTGCAGTTCATCTGTTTTGTCAAACGTGTTAAAAATTCCTAATGCTTCCTATTGACTGGGGAAGAGAATCCAGGGTTAAGAGTTTAGAGTGTTGACATCTCTGCTGGAGGTACTAAAGGTAGGAAAGATAAATCCAAACTCACATGTCAACAGTTTGGTGTGTAAATTTGTGTTTACAAATAGAATAAAGAGGATGGATTGCAGTATGAAGAGGTTAAGTGATGTGCCTTTAACCAAGAGTTAAAGGGATTTGCTGCATTAGAGAAGAAAGAATGAAGAGATGATACCTTTTATTAACATTTCTAGATTACATTCAGCAACTGTAATCTTTTGAATAAATGTGAACTCAAAACCACTCTTTTATTTCACCAATATTCATACCTACGGTATTTGACACTATGTATGCCAGAGAACAATGCTGCTGAAAAATACATGCAGATGGAAATAACCAATATATTTGGCCCCAGAATGAAGATTTTCTCAATAAATTAATATGGTACACTAGAAAGTTATTAAAAGTGGCAGGAAACAATTCTCAAATCTTTTAGAAATCCTTTAGGCTATGAAGCATCTTAAAGTGGGTAGACCAGTCAAGTATTGAATGGTATTGTGAAAACTGTTTAGACAAATATTAAAAAGTTAAGGAATTTTATACAACCATTTTCTACACATGGTTTAGAATAAAGACATCACCGCTTCTTAAACTAGAAATCAATAGCAGAAATTTCAGAGAAAATCACAGACCATACTTAAAAGTGCAATGTTTGAAAAATTTTGAAGCTTTCAAAAGCCTCTCATACAGAGATTCACCTTGTGATGTCTTTTGAAATGGCCTTTTTTGGACCTCTGAGTTTTCCTTGCAGAAGCACACTCTAGAAATACGAGTCAAAGTTCTTGTTTTAAGTTTTTCTTCAACAACCAACCTGTCTCCTGATTGGAATTAGGGAATTAATGTGCCCCATAAACTTGCAAGTTCCCGTCTCTGGAGTTACTGTTACAAATAACACTCATAAAAGCAAACTACTTGCAGTAGGTTTTAAAACTACCTGCAAGTTAGATGCTTTTATCCCTGACAAACGAGGCCTGCTGCTCAGAACAGCAGGTCTGTCAGGCACAGCCTAAACTTTGGTTCTTGAACCACAAAGTAGGAAAAGCTGAAAAATACTAAAGCCAGTGACCTGCTTAATTGCTTTTTGAAACACCCTATAAAGGCACACCCTATTAACATGAAATTTCTTCAAAATATGTAAGTATATGGTTTCAGATACATCCTGACTTCAATTTCGCCCAGGCAACACATTCTTCTTTTTTTTAAGTCAATTTTTTCTTTCAAAGGATGGATTTATGTGGGGTGGTTAAGAAGAATCAGATTTTCATGTTCTGACCAACTATCATGAGACATAGGAGCAAACACAAGAATTCACAAATAGGCATGCAATCAAGAAGATTCTCCAAGTCTGGGTGTGTAATTTCTTTCTAGATAACACTGATTTTCTTCAACTTTTTTCTCAGTCTCTGCTATGCAATCTCTACTGCAAGACATTTTAGCAACCTGTATTTGAACTGAAACAATACTAAGCAGTTATGTGGAGGATTAAACTGAAAAGCTAAGTTCACTATAAATTATATTCATAAATGAATTCCTAAATTTAGTAAAGGGAGGAAAAGTGCAGTGAGAAAAAACACAAAAAGTTAGTGTAACTTAGCAAAGAATGAACTCTGAAGAACCTCAGAAGATAGAACACGTTTAAAAAAGCAGGAAAAGACAGAAATATAAGTTGATAGGAGGAGAGATTAAATTACAAAATAGTTAAATATATGCATTCAACTTTGTGTTCTATTTTTCACATGAGACTATCTGGCATTATTCACTGAAGAGGCTTCTACAGATTCTAGATACATAAACAAAAGGTTTATTATTTATAATGAAACATACTTCTCAACTTATTTTATCTTTTTTCCAACACGTAAGCTTTCCTTCTGGCCAGTTTTGATCAAAAGTAAATAGCACTGATTACCAAAATTGCACTAGAGAGCTTTGTAAATTAGCCAGTAAATACTGCAGAGCACACCTCAGCACAGTGCTAAAAATGTTGGGGTTGCAGTATCAAGTTGAAACCTTTTTACTTGTGAAGGACGAGAGTCCATTACCTCGTTTTATGTTGAGTAGCACCTTAATGAAGGAAATACTCAACTGACCCCAGCAGGATTCACAGCTGTGTTAGTGTGAAGGGATTTAGACTCTGATCCAGTGACAAATACAGTATTAAGAAACCTGCACCCTAAAGACAGCACAGAAATACGTGAACATTCCAATCATGTGTGTCCACCTAAAGCATAACAAAAGTATACAAAAAAATTTTATAAAAATAAAAATGCACCTAAATAATTTAACCAGAACTTAACTATAATTTTATTTTATAGCTTACCTTTACATTTCCTACAGAGCTTATCAACGTTAAGATACCACCGAGTTTTGTCCAGCTAAAGCTTTGTCACTGCAACATAGACCAAGGCAAGGTGGTGAGTGCTGAGACCTGGACACTTCCTTGAGTCTAAATCAAACTCTGCTATTGCTGCCTCTAAGATGGAATTGAGCTGCTGATTTCTACCCCGAGCAGGGTCAGTGGGACACAGCAGCCTGACCTGCAGGGCTGACCACGGCTCTGGGTGCCAAAGGGCAGAGGCTGAGCCGAGGCTCAAAGCCCAGCTCTCAGCTCAGTGGGTTTTGCACGGGCTGAGCACCACCAGAACCACTCTCAGTCTGCTGGCAGGAACCCTCGCAGTTTTACACAGATAATTACACTTCATAACCCCTCCTTTCCACTTTCTGCGCTGTCACGGCTTCATCTGCACGCTGTTTGTGCAGTTGGCTTTGCAGCTACGTGCTGCTGGGCTCTAGATGAGCCAGCTGAGGTGAAAAAGCAGCAAAAATGCAGGAGTGAGTTGCTCACCCACCTGAAAACGCAGGTTTGCTCCCCAGAAACCACCTCAGCAATAGCAATAACAGCCAAACAAGGCCACGTGAGCAGCTTTCTGAAATCTACAGAAAGGTGCTCTAAGATTAACTTTTCCAGCTTTTTAAAATTTGTTTCACCCATATGAACGCTAGCACAGGAAACTTGAAACATTAATGTTTAAGTAAGAAGTTAAAATTTTTTTTTAAATAATGAACGCAGTTTTTCAACTAGTATTAGTTATTCTCTCACTATCAACCTACCTAAAATTAGAATCACTCTATGGGAAATTTAAGATGTGTGCGTATATAAATCTATTCAGTCTTGTATGTACAATAATTTTGTAAAATTAAATCACCATAAACCAAAATATAAACTTTCTTTACTCAATAATTGCCACCAATATTTCTAGAAGATCTTTTTTTCATTTAATCTATGTTTTATCAAAATTGATAATGTGCTGAACACCTAAACAGAATTTTTAAAAAGGTTTTATATTGCATGCAGCTGAATTTTTCAAGATGCTGTAGACAGAAAAAATCCACTTTATTCTTTAA
>VZRO01004945.1:94049-136931 GCA_013397915.1 Daphoenositta chrysoptera | reverse complement strand
CCTCATCCCCCTGGGCTCGCGGTTGCTCAGCCCCTTCCTCCTCCTCCTCCTCCTCCTCGCTGCTGGGGTCTCAGCCTGGGAGGTGCACCCCGAGTTTAGGGTGCCCCATTTGGGAGGGGGGTGAGCTGCCTCGGCAGGGGTAGAGCTGCTGGGGAGCCGGTGGGGAACAGGGGGATACGTGGGGGGACTGCGGTGGTTTGCGGGGCCGGCGTGTCCCAAAGGATGGCACACGTGGGGGACTGTGTCCCCGTGTCCCCTCCTGGCCGTGCCTGCTCCGGGGCCACAGCAAGCTGCGGAGGTGCACAAGGGAGCCCGGGAGGGCTGGCAGAAGGGCACCATGTCCAGCGGGGGATGGCAGGTCAGAGGGGCACCCACCGGTAAGGGAAATCCCCAGGGGGGTTTAGGGCAGCAACGCCTCCAGATGGGTTCACAGGAATTTGTGGGGGGCTGTGCCAGCCCTGCACCCTGCAGGGGTGCGGGATATGTGCCCACTATCCCCACACATCCCCGGGGAAAGCAGACTTTGAACCCAGCCATCCTGGTCCGTCGGGACGGCTGGGTCCCCACATTGTCCCCAACTCTGGAAGGGAGAGAGGGGCAGGCAGCTGCCCCGGAGCCCCGGGAGCTTTATCCCCTCTGTGGAAGGACTGAAATTTAGGGAGAGGGCTGCTGGAAATGCAAAGGGTGTTGCCACCCTGCTTTGTGGCAGAGGAGGTGCTTGGAGGACCGGTTTGGGGTCATTGCTGGGTCCCGGGAACACCTCCACCGCGAGGGCAGCCTCCTGTGAGTCTCCCTGTCCTTCCCCGCAGCCTGAGGAGGACATGGACGAGAACAACCGGACGGAGACGTGGCACCAAAGCCTGCAGGCAGTGCTGAACGCCTTAAACCAGACGCTGCGCGGGGCCGTGCCCTGTCCCGGCGAGCCCCCGGCCGGCGCGGCGGGGACCACGCGCGGCGGCCACGGCGGCCGCAATGACAACGCCTACATGTACATCCTGTTCGTCATGACGCTCTTCGCCGCCACCGTGGGCAGCCTCATCCTGGGCTACACCCGCTCCCGCAAGGTGGACAAGCGCAGCGACCCCTACCACGTCTACATCAAGAACAGGGTCTCCATGATCTGAGCCCGGCCCACACCTTGTCCCCGGGGAGCCGCTTGGGGTCCCCTTGCTGTGCACATCCCGCTCGCTGCGGGATGTGACCGTGCTGCTGGCCCCAAAGCTGCTGGGAACCCCCTCAAGCTGCTGAGAACCCCCCAAAGCTGCTGGGAACCCCCACCATGGAAGAGCTGAGTCCTGGTGTGAGCAGCGCCGGGATGTCCTGGCTGGCAGGAGCTGGCAGAATGTGACCTGCAAGCAGGTCCTGGTCCTGCAGACCCACCTCTGCTCCGTCGTGGGCATGGGGATGGCAGGGGCAGCTCCTTTTCCACTGTGGCCTGCGTGGGCTGGCAGGAGTCTCCAAGGAGAATATTTCCCCATTTCCCTACTCAGATCAGCCAGCGTTGACCCCCTGGGCTCCCAGCAGCTGTGACAGGGGTTAGCAGGTTTTTGTGGTGCTGAAACCCCATAATGTTTGAGCTGGGCTGGGCCCTGCTTTTCTGGCAGGGAATTAAAGGAGGTGGTGGGTTCCAGGGGGCTTGTGTTTGCTTCTTCTCCGAGCAAAGCTGGCGTTTGGGGCAATCCATGGGGCACTGCTCTGCGCCCGAGCCCAGGGGATGCTGGAAGGGCTAAACCTGCTCCCTGTGCGCTGCCAAGGTGGATTCAAGGGCAGCCCCTCGGTGGCATCACGGCCCCTACGACGGGACAAATACCCCAGGCTGGAGCGAGCCCCGCCGTCGGCATCCTGGCCGTGTTCCCAGCTGGATGCTTTGTCCCTGCTGCTGTCCCGTGCTGGAGCCATGGGCACGCTGCGAGCGGGGCCCGAGCCTGGCCGGAGGTGTGTGGCTCCAAGCATCTCCCATGGTCTCTCCAGGCTCCGGATGGCGATGCCGGAGTCTTTCCTGCTTCCTTCCTGCTGTCAGCTGTAGCTTTGGCCTTTTGTACCGCAGGTCCCAAATGTGTTTTCCATGGGGTGAGGGCGCAGCGGTGCACGGGAAGGGGATGTTCTTGGGTCCTGCTGGGCTCCTTGGCTTTGACTCTGCTATTAAGCTGGCTGGGTTTGGACCTGGCCCGTGGAGTGGCCGCTGTCCAGGACAGTAAATGTCCCTGTCCTTCAAAACAGGCTGAGGGGCAGCGCCGGTGACCCAGCGTCTCGGACGTCTTAGCCTGATCATAATGGCATAATGAATGTCTTTAATTGCAGCTAGATTAGCTGGCCCATAGGGGCCTTTCCGCCTGCATTCCAAGGTTAAACACAGTTGCAATCCTGAGCCCAAACAGTGACGCCAAAGCTTAATCCAAAAAATAATAGTGGATGTGAGTGTGTTTGGGGTAGGGCTGGAAACCTTGGCACCGGCGGCACCGGGACGGCAGCGGCTCAGCAACCAACTCCTGATTTGCCATGCCCTGGGCTTGGGCACAAAACCTGGAGCAGGGAGGCTGTTTTGGGGCTGATCCCACTGGGATTCCTGAGCCAGGCAGGGCTTTCTGGGGCGCAGGTGTCCTCCGGCACCTGGCCCGAGCGGGAAGTGGCTCAAGAGGCTTCGCTCTGTTTATCTTGCAGCTGCAGCGCTGGGAAAGGAAAATAAACCCTTTATCTGCAAATAAATCAGGGGAATCGGGCCAGGTGGGGACAGAGACACACACCGTGCTGCTCCTTTTCCCTCCACCTCCCCAGGGTTTGTCCTATTCTAACAGCAGCCCCTCCAGTGGGATGAGCTGTGGAGCAGCCAGGGCCAGGATGTGGGACCCTGCGATGGGATGGGGGCTGGATGCATGGTACCCCAAATCCCCCCCGGTGATGTGGAATTCTTGCTTTCCCCACTTTTGGGAGAGAGGGATGAATCTGGTGAGCCCAGACTCTCTTCTGATGCTGTGATCCAAGGGGGGGAAATCCTGTTAAAGAATAGCATGTCTTAAAATTTTGGAAAAAGAAATGCTGCTCTTCCCTAATGCAGAAGATTCTAAGGGGGGAAAACCCTCCTGCAAGGCACAGCTCCTGCAGCAATGGTTACCCGCCCGGTCTGCGATCCACTGGCAGCTCCACTGTCCATCCCTGCCGGTCAGTTCGGACCAGAGCCTGTGGCAGGGCAGGGCAGGGCAGGGCTGGGCTGGGCTGGGCTGGGGGGACGCCCCGGTGCCCCCACCCTGGAGTCGCCGGCTGGATGCCACCAGGCTGGGTGACAAGATGCCAGTGCCACCTTGTGGCAGCTGCCTCGGGGTCCCGGTGTCACATGCCCGGGACACGCCGGCGGCAGCCCTGGCGCAAGAGCAGGGACTTGTATCCGCGGGACCTCTGGCTCCCGTCCGGCTGTCCTTGTCCCCATGGCTCCCACGGCTCCAGCCTGGCTGGTGTCCCCACGGGATCCACGGGCTGGGGCAGCCTGACAAACATCCTCAGCAGTGGATTGTGCTGGGCTGCTCCGAGGGGTACGGAAACAGGGATATATGAGGGAAGGATGGATTCGGGAGCCTCCTGAAATGGGTTTGCTTCAGGAGCCAGTGGAAGGATTTTGCAACTATTTAGGTGCTCGTCCCAGAGCTCGGAGATTCTTCCTCAGAGCCGATGGGGTTCTGGCCTCACTCCCTGGACTGCAGCCTCAGGAGCAGACGATTTCTGGGTCACACTCACAAAGCTTTTGTTAACAGCAAGGAGATGGTCAGCACACAGAAAGAAGAGTTTGGAGTGTGCTGGTCTTGGCTGAATCCCTAAATCCAACTGAGCAAATTGTAGCTGACTATACCTGGGTTTTAAGCAATGCAACTAAGAAAACAAATAGGGCTCCTGGGAGGTC
Source organism: Daphoenositta chrysoptera (assembly GCA_013397915.1). Taxonomy (NCBI): domain Eukaryota; kingdom Metazoa; phylum Chordata; class Aves; order Passeriformes; genus Daphoenositta; species Daphoenositta chrysoptera. The sequence goes on along the minus strand of VZRO01004945.1, from coordinate 133,039 downwards.
AATTTATTTAAGATTTTTTTCCCTGGCACGCAGCAATGGATCACGGGTGAGACGGTGTCTGGTACTTGGAAAAGGATATTGGAATGTATGGGAAGCTCGGGCTGACCTTGGCTTAGAGGATCAATGGTCAGATTGTTGGAGCAGCGGGAACTACGGGAGCCCGTTCCCGGGGCTGCTTTGATGCCGGGCATTTCGATAAGGAATGTGTGAGGTGAAATGATAGCGGCTCAGGGCGAGAGAGCGACGGTATCAGTGAGTGCTGAGCTGCCAGCACGGGCTGCCCCGGGTCATGCTGGTTTGGAACGGGTGGCACAGCCTGACTGAGCCGTGGGAAGCCGTGTTCGAGGGGAGCTGCTCCTCCCGGAGAGCTGTCACCGCTCCCTTCTGCGATGCTGGTTCTTGGGGGAGCGGGTGTTGGCCAGGGAAGCGCCAGGAGTGCTGAGCCAGGCTCACATCACCAGTGCTGCTTTGCAGCCGGAGGGGCGGAGGGGTCACGATGGGGAAAGTTAATTCTGATAATCCTGGGGTCAGTTCTGGGCCCCTCACGACAAGAAGGACATGGAGAGGCTGGAGCGTGTCCAGGGAAGGGAGCTGGGGAAGGGTCTGGAGCCCCAGGAGCAGCTGAGGGAGCTGGAGGGGGGTGTCAGCCCGGAGAAAAGGAGGCTCAGCAGGGACGTTTTCACCCTCCAGAAAACATTAAGAAAAGAAGTGGAGGCCAAGGGAAAGCACTCGCAGCCAGTGTCGGGGCAGAGCAGGGCGGGACCAGCCTCCCTGCACGGCAGCAGGTGGGTGTGAGACAAACGCCTTCCACCTTGGAGGCTGGACACGAGGAACAAAAGGGCCTCAAACCAAAGAACCCGACCCGTTCGGAAGCTCTGCAGGAATTCCCACACAGGGTCAGTTGCTCGAAGTCTTCTGTGGCCCTTTTCCTCTGTTTTCCATCATCTGTCTGAGTCCCCTCTCTCACCCCAGGCTTCTACCAACTGCTTCAGATAAAGATGTGGGAAACCAAATTCATTATGTTCAGGCATGGAAAACATTTATTCTGCCCCTCTCGATTTCCTGTCGCTCAGCCCTCCAGCCCTTGTGGGAAGATGGATGCATCCCTGCAGCGGCAGAGGAAGCCTCAGGTCCTGGCAGCTCTACTCCAGAGGATGCTCAGCACAAACCCCATCTCTGAACACCCCTCTTCCCTGAAGCAGGAATGATATTTGCTGCTGCAGCTTTTCCCACTCTGCTGAGCAGTGCTGGCCACAGCCCCTGCTACTGCCTTACCCACAGAAGTCATTTTACAAGGCTTTTGTTGGGGTTTTTTTTAAGTGGAAAAAATGCAGCATTCAGAAGACCTTTCCAGTACAATTTTTTTTTCCATTTTCCACACAACTTGCCCCATACTTCGGGATTAATTGGGATGAAAAGCCTGATCCTCGCTCCTTGCTCGTCCTCTCCCCAGAGGACACGGGCCCATCCCATCCCCTTTCTGCAGATGGATGAGTCTGCAGGGCACGTGCAGGGGCTGCTAATGAGGGGAGGATTAAAAATAACCAGGTCTGAGTTTGGGTTCTGGTTGGTAAAGGGCAGACATTGATCAATGAGGGCGCTGGTGACCAAAGGCAGCTCCCCCGGGGTCCCGAGGGCAAGCAGGAGAAATGAAATTCCCGCCAGCAGCCTGGGAAGAGGCTCGGGCCCCAAAGGAAGGGAGGACGTGGGAAGCTGTATCAAGGCCCACTCCAGAGGGGTTAGGGTGGGAAGGGGTGATAAACCCGAGCTCCCCTGTGCTGGCTGCCTTGGGGAGCTGCCTCGGGTGTGTGCTCGTGAGCAGAATTGGACTTGTGGCGCATTTTTGTCTCCAATCTGCCCCTTAGGAAAACTCCTGCCACCTGCATTTCTGAGCTGCAGTGGGGCCTGGAGAGCTGAGACCAGGAATGGTGAGGGGGGCTGCTCCTGCCCTCCCTGTGGGACCAGAGCAGAGGTTTTTCCAGCGGCCCTGAGCTGCACGTTACAAACTGCTTTTTAAGCATGTTTAGAGTGTTACGCTCCTGAGGAAGCTCAGGAGTGTGTTGCCAGTGCCAGAGGGTGTGGGATCAGGCCTTCCCAAATCTGACATCATGAGGCATCGAGCCAGGGGCAGTTGCAGAACTTCCAAAGCCATTTCCCAACGCCAGTGGTCCCTGTTGCATCCTTCCCAGGTGCCAGCCTGTGCTCTGTGTCTGTGCTCTGCCTGCAGAACGCCTGTGCTCTTCCAGGACAAAGCCCATCTCCTGCTGTGCCCCCAGATCTGCTTAAACCCCGGCATTCCAGCCCAAAAAGGCACCCGTGCCCCTGCCCTGCGGTGACAGCTCGCAGGGATGCCCTCGCTGCCTGCCTGGAGCTCTCCACTGCCTTCCCGACAATCCCCGGCTCTGGAGAGACGGGAAAGCTGGGAGTTGCTGTGTCATTATCAGGTAACCCAAGAGGCCCGGGAGAACAAACAGGGTGCTCAGGGGACGTAAATAATAAGCCAAAAGTTGTGCCCCGGAGCGAGGGCGCGCACGGTGCTGGGAGGCTCAGCCACGAGCGGCAGGGACGCGCCGCGTTCGTCCCACACCGCCCCGGCTCTCTGCAGAAACCGGGAGCGGAAAAGCAACCTGGACTACCGTGGGAGCTCCGGGCTGTTCGTACGAGATGTGGAATAAACTCTGCAGACTGCCATGGAAACGCTGCTCCCACGGGGCTCCGCCCCAGGCTCCGCGCACTGTGGGAGCACGGGGCCGGTCCCGTTTGTTGTGTGCGGGGATTTGGGCTGTGGAACCAGGTCGCGGAGGATGCTAACGAGATGGGACAGATGTTTCTAATCCTGATGTGTGCCGTAGCCCTTGCTGTGGGCTGATCCCCCAGAGGGGGCAGCAGGGGAGGGGGATTCTGCCCCTCTGCCCCTGTGCTCAGGTGAGACCCCACCTGCAGAGCTGCCCCAGCCCTGGGGCCGACAGCACAAGGACCTGGAGCTGCTGGAGAGAGCCCAGAGGAGGCACAAGGGGATCGGAGGGGTGGAGCCCCTCTGCTGTGAGGGAATTGGGATTGTTCAGCTCGGAGAAGAGAAGCTCCAGGGTGACCTCACTGTGGCCTTCCAGGACCTGAAGGGAACATACAAGAAAGACAGAGAGACTTTTTACGGGGGTCTGGAGTGTCAGGACAAGTCTGTCTCAAACTGACAGAGAATTGGTTCAGATTGGAGGTTAGGAGGAAGTTCTTTGCCCAGAGAAGCTGCCCCTGGATCCCTGGAAGTGTCTGAGGCCAGGCTGGACGGTGCCCTGAGTTGGGCTAGTGGCAGGTGTGCCTGCCCGTGGCAGGGGTGGGCCTGGAACTGGGGATCCAGCCAGATGTGCCCTCGGGGTTTCCTCCAGCCAGATGTGCCCTCGGGGCTTCCTCCCGGCGGGCAGAGCAGGAGCGGTGCCAGGGCAGAGCCGCGGTGCCAGGGCAGTGCCACGGCCCCGTGCGGCTGCTCCGCGCCCTTTGGCTCGGGAGAAGCCCTTCCCTCCGGCTGAGCCCTGCCGCGCTCCCGCCGGCCCTGGCAGCTCCCGGCACAGGAGCTGGCACACGGCGGGCTGGCAGCCCCTCTGCCCGGCCTGGCGGGAATCCAGCGCTGGCAGCGCGGCCCGTGCCTGGCTCTCGCTGCCCGGCTGCTCGCTGCTGCTCGCTTCGCCCCGCGGGTGCCGCGCCCCAGTCAGGAGAAACCACGCGTGAGGGCGACAACACAGACACCCCGGCTGTCCTTCACTCGCTGATTCATTGCCTGTGCTCTGGCTTTTTTTGCACGACCATGAGGACTGGAAATTTTGTCGCTAGCAGCAGATGAAAAGAGATGTTTGTGCTGGCAGGGGGAGAGCGTGGGGAGGCCCTACAACCCCCCCGAGTGCCCGGGAGAGCCGTGCTGTGCTGGACCTCCGCACACTCCAGTCGTGCCAGCAGATGGGACTCGCTTTAGCTTTCCTGGAGCAAGATAATCAGCTTTAAACGTTCTTCTGGAGGCTGATTAACCCTCAAATACACTGGACTCAGTTGTCATCTCCCACAGGGTCAGTGTTTTCTCCAGGCCAACACAGCAAATCTCCATCAGCGTGATCTAAGCTGTATCACCATAATCTTTTTCCGTGATTGCCCTGCTCTGGAGCTGCTCAGGCTGCCTGGCATCTGCCATGGGGTGCCTCGGAGACAGAGATCCAAAGCCTTCTCACAGGGAAGCATTTGGGAACTAATCATCACTTCCCAGTGTGAGGTTCACTGGGGACACCCTCGGAGGTATCAAACTCCTCTGTGCTGCAGTTATTCCTGGTAAGGAAATAACTTTTATCCTCCATGAGACTATTTTGTTCTCTAGGGAAATAATCATGGAGGAGCGCTGACATCGGAGAGAGGGATAATTCTCCCGTCTTTCATCTGGTTTTGGGGGAAACAAAGTTTTTGGGCTGGAGCCCTTGTTATCCTAGGCTCTGGCCTTCTCTCCTCAAAGACGAGACACAAAGGAGGAGATAAGAGCAGCAAAAGCATGCAAAGCACTGAGCTCTGGAGAAATGTGCCAGGGGCGTGGTTCTCATCAGACTTCTGGGCTCGAGATGGCATCTGTGCTGCTGCAGATGCTGCCAGATGGACAAGAAGGAATGATTACAACCCATTTCCTCACTTTATCAGTGTCCAGGCTCTTCTCCTTCTCTGTACCAGGAACAGGGACAGAAGAGGACTTAGGAGCGTCCTCACTTCTGGTGACCTCCGTCCTCCTCATCTTTATCTTCTGGTGACTTCAATCAGAAATTTACTGTAACAGACCAATCAAAAGGTTTATCTCCCCACACCCAGCCAGACCAGAGGGATTTGTTTGCGTGTGAGCCAAACTTTCTTATGATGGATCATTCCCTTCTCTACGTACAGTTTCCAACACTTTGCTGTCCTGTTGGGTGCCCCCAAACACGCCCTGGGTAGCACTCCCACAGCCTCTGCCCATCTTCCCGAGGCCTCCCATCCCCACCTGCAGAGCTGCCTCCAGCCCTGGGGTCCCAGGAAGGACACGGAGCTGCTGGAGCCAGGGAGCTGCTCCAGGGCTGGAGCCCCTCTGCTCTGGAGCCAGGCTGGGAGAGCTGGGATTGTTCAGCCTGGAGAAGACTCCAGGGAGAGCTCAGAGCCCCTTCCAGTGCCTAAAGGGGTTCCAGGAGAGCTGGAGAGGGACTGGGGACAAGGGATGGAGGGACAGGACACAGGGAATGGCTTCCACTGCCAGAGGGAATAGATGGGATATTAGGAAGGAATTGTTCCCTGTAAGGGGGGTGATTCCCTGGCACAGGGTGCCCAGAGAAGCTGTGGCTGCCCCTGCATCCCTGGAAGTGTCCAAGGCCAGGTTGGACGGGGCTTGGAGCAGCCTGGGACAGTGGGAGGTGTCCCTGCCATGGCAGGGGGTGGAACTAGATGAGTTTTAAGGTCCTTTTCCACCAAAACCATCTGTGATTCCATGATTCCATCCCTCTGCAGTGCCTGCCGTCACTATGGCAACCTCTGTGCGGACATGCTGTGGGGTGGGGATGCTGTGTGGGATTGGGATGCTCTGTGGGGTGAGGATGCTCAGCAGGATGACGATGCTCAGCAGGATGTGGTCACTCGGAGCCTGCTGCTCAGGGCCAGACAATCCAATTAGAGCTGATGCAGCCAGGGGAGGGTTATGATTCTCCTCCTAATGGCCATGGAATTGCCATCTGGAAATGCTTCTAAGCAAGGATCTCATCCTCCAGGGCAGCGCCTCATCCGTTACTCTCTGGGAGGGAGCAGATGATGCTGTGGGCAGCCCGAGGGGCACAAGCGGGAGGGTTTGAGCTGTGGCTCGGTCACGCAGGACGCGGACGGCGCTCATTAGCGGGGCAGCAAGGGACACGCGGCACTTTGTTTTTCACACCGCGGCGGAGGCGGGACGCGAACCCTCGGCCCCTGGGCCCGGGCCGCTCCCCGGCGCGCCGCGATGGCTGCCGGGAGTTGTAGTTTATCTCGCCTGCCACCCCTTCACTTCCGCGCCTCGAGGCCTACATTTCCCGGCATGCCCCGCGAGGGGCGCGGGCGGGGCGGCGGCTCAGGGCGGGCCCGGGAGGAGGCGGAGGCGGAGGCGGCGGGGGCGGTCGCTCCCCGTTAGTCGCTGTCGGGAGCGCCGGGCGGGTATAAAAACCGGCCCCGCGGGAACCCCCGGGCACCCCTCGCCTTCCTCCGCCTCTTCTCCTCGCCCGGGCGATGCGCGGCGCCGCGGCGGGCGTGGCGAAGTGAAGAAGCGGTGCCTTCTCCGTCTTCATCCTCTTCCTCCTCCTCGCCGCCACCATGGGCGACTGCGGAGCCCCCGGGGACGTGAACTCCAACGTGCTGGTGGCCCGCAGCACCGGGGACGCGCAGCTGGACAAGGCGGTGTGGCAGTGGCTGAGCTGGGACAAGGTGGGCCGGTCCCCGGGGTGCCGGGCTCCCCGGTGTGTCCGCTCCCCTCGCGGCCCCGCCGGCCCGAGCGCAGCCCCGGCTCCCGCAGCTGCCCCGGGGCTGCTCCCGGGACCCTCAGCGGTGCGGGATGGAATGGGCGGGATGGATGGATGGGTGGGGGATGCTCTCCTGGCCCAGGGCGGGGCGCTGGGGCGGGCAGGTGGCGGCGGGGATGCGGCAGCGGCGCGTTGAAATGCGGCCGGAGTCTGTTTTCCGAAGCTGTCTGCGTTTAACCCTTCCCCAGGAAAGAAACAGCCAGGTTCCGGCATTCTCCTTTTCTTTTCAGCTCCGACACGGTGTCAAGAGCACCGCAGGCTTGATTAATTCGGATTAAGCCAACCAAAGATGTGATAACAGTGTGGTGTTGGAGGGTATTTTGCGTATCCTGTCGTTGAAAGGGTTACTTTGGATTTTTTTGGGGTTTTTTTTTGCAGCTGCTTTGTCCAACCATCATGGCCTGTGCTTTAAAAAAATACCTTGGTGATGGGGGAGGGTAAACTACCAGTACAGCAGTGGTTTAGGCTTCTGAATGCTTTTTCCTTTATTTTGTTAAAGTTCCTATCTCTTGAACTTCTTTTGCCGTTATTTTTATTAATTAGGACCGCCAGTGTGTTGGTACTGTTTCCTCTCTAATTTCATCCTGTCGGGATCGAAGCAGGAGGGCTGCAGGCAAATGCCACCTGATGGCTCTCAGAGCAGCTTTCTCCTACTTGGAAATGTGGTCTCTCCTCCCAGCTCTGCAGAAATTAACAGGTGCCATCTGCACATTCTGCACTCGGAGCTGCTGCTGTGAAAATATCCGGGAATAGTGGCACGGGGGAGGGAAGGAGTGGAGAAAGGAAATAGCATTCCTGATAACACATTTGATAACCCAGGCTGAACTCCAGTAAATATTTTTTTTTCCGATAACATCTTGTTAGTGTATCGAAAGGCTTTTGTTGTTTTTAACAGGTTGTTTTGTCTTTCTTAAAAACATATAATGTCAGAACTTACACCGGGTAAAAAATATTCAGATGAGAACTGGCAACAGTGCAATATCCCCCTTTCTAGAGCTGCTTCTAGGGCTGTAATTAACCAATAAAACACAAGCTGCAGGGTCAGTGTGAGTGTACCTGTTTGCCCTTGCTTCCCTAGGTGACAAACATGACCTTTCCTATAAAGCTGCCTGAACTTGGAAAACTCAGAACTACTTGGAGAGGTTTCCAAGAGAGCTCCTGGGAAATTTGACAAGTTAAAATCACCTGGAGGAGGAGGACGACTTAAGGGCTGCTTGCTGGGGCCGGGGTCACTCAGGAGAGGTGTTAACAAACCAGGTGGAGGTGTTGTGGAGGGGAAGGCAAGGAGAAACGAGGAAATATGGCATGAGCTGGAGTTGTTGGGCCAGTGCCCTTGTATTTCAGCACAAACCGAGGAAATGGGGTCTTTGCTGCTTATCAAACTTGACCCCCTTTCCCACCCCCAGCTTCCTGAGCTGCAAGGATTTTTGTTGCCTCTGATCAAGGAAAAATCTATGCACTCCATTACCAGCTGTGGGAGGCTTTTGTCCTCTAACTTAATTGAAAATTGCTTGCTGTAATTAATTACCAGAGTTGTGCTCTCTGTCCTTTGTGGTTTGGCTGCTCGTGCTCACCTCGCCTAAAGCCCTGGGTGGGCAGAGGAAACCTGGCCTGTGGGGTGAGCATCCTGCTTCCCTCCCCTTCTCAGCGGCACCCTGCATCCTCCTCAATGCTCCTGGCATTCCCCCTTCCCATTCTGTCCCCTTTGCTGCTTTGGTGTTGGAGCCGGGCTCGGAGGCACGGGGCAGCGCCCTTTGTTCCATCCTCGTTGGGAAAGTATGTGAACAATTGGTCATTGTTCTCCACTTTCTCCCTTTAATTCCCTTTCATCCGCTTCCTAATTTTCCTGCTGTACTTCCACATCTGGCCCGGGTCTGCTGAAGGAGTCTGGCTTGTGTGGCAAGCTGCTCAGAGTCCCCTTTGTGCCCACACTGCTCCTGCCTGGGGGTGCCTGGGGCAGCTTTGGCCCTTAAGGGCACTGACTTCACCTGGCAGGGGGAAAGCTGGAGTTAATTATCCAGGCGCTGTTTGTGCGGGCCCATTCACTGCATCCTCACCTGATTTTACTAATTCATGGGCTCAGTATCGTCGTCCCAGCTGTAGCCTGGAGAGTCCTTCCTTGCTGATAAGGTGGTTTGGCTGGTTTTGGGGTGCTTTTGGAGTGTCTCTGGGTGTCCGTCTCGTTGTTGTGGCTTTTGAGATGCTTTTCAAGAGGAAATGGAGTTGATAGTTTGAGACCAGTAGCTTGCTCCAGTTATTTGACTTGCAATATTTTTGCTTATTAAGACTTACAAGTGAATTTTTAAGAATAACATTGGGAAAATGATGACCACAGAAAAATTCATTGAAGCTCATGCGAATTTGAGACTTTCCCCCCTTCTTGCAGCTACACCTGCAAAGAGTGGGCAAAACAAAAAAGATTGCTGTGAGAGTAGTAAATTACCAGTGATTTTGACAGGGTATTAGCTTTGAAACCTAACTCTGGTGGTAAGTACATGTGATTAACACGACTGGGTGTGAAAGAACCATAAAAAATACTCAGTTAATGCCCTTGTCTTTAATTCTCCACTTGATCCAAATGTTGAATCCCGATGAGCCACAAAAAAGTGTGATTCTGCCTCAGCAGGCAACTGTGCAGTACATGGAAAACAGAAAATTTGGCAGATAATATTTTTTTGTTTAATAAAGCTTCGAGTCTTTCTGAAAGGTGTTGCAGAGTCTCCTGCAGGTTGTGACCCCAGCGTTCTGATTCTGGCCGTGGCTTCTTATAAATAGTTGTTATATATAAATATATACGTTGTGTAATAATTTCAGAGGAAAAAAAATGACAGAACTTTTTTCCCCCTGCTGTTTATGTGAGCACAGAACAATGTTCAGTCTGTCACCCACGCAGCAGCCTGTCTGTCCCTGTCCCAAATGTTTCTGATTTCCATTTCTTTGTGACAGGGAATGTGAAGAACTGAAGGGAAGGTTCTGACAGTTTGGTTCTCTCCCCTCCTGGCTTGGCAGCAGTGCCAAGCCCTGCTCTCTGAGGGTGGGAGCCTGTCTGGGTGTGCTGGGGACAGTCTGCTTGGTTTGGGGTGGGAAGGCGTTGCCTGGGTCTGGTTGCTCTCCCCTTCCCATGTATCCATGGCAAGCCTCAAAGCTGCTGAAAATTCGGGCTGCCTCACCAATTTACGGCTTGAAATGGCAGGTTAAGGTGCTGAGGGCACTCCCGTGGTGTGGGTGGGTGCTGCAGGTGGGGAGTCAGGTGAGGGCAGAGCTGCCCCTCGGGGCCAGGCCAGGGGACGGGAGCAGCAGGGACGTGCAGGGAGGGTGGGCAGCGCTGGAGGAGCAGGGATTCCCCGGGGCAGTACCAGCTCACCCATCCCTGGCCCCAACACCAGCCAGGGCCCTGTCCTCCTTCCTCTGCTGCCCCAGCAGGGTGTGTTCAGGTAGCACAGCCTCTCCCAGGGCCACTGTCACCTTATCTGCCACCTCCTGGTGCAGCTGGCCGTGGGCAGGACCCTTTTCCAGTGGGAGCAGGGGTCACGGCGCCTGTTGGCTCTTGATTGTGGCCTTGGCCTTCTGCTGGCCTGTACAGCCTGTGCTGCGTGTGCTGAACATCTGCAGAGGTGTGGTGTGGGCTCCAGAGAGAACATGCAGCTGTACCAGGTAGCTGTCACATCTATTGGGTCGCTATTGTCAGGAAAATGAATCCACAAGCACCAGAGGTTTATGTCCAAAAAGGAGACAGAGGAGTCCTTTTACTTAATTTGAATAAAGGGAGAGGCCATGGGGCGTTCCCCTGGGGTCTCTTAAATTTTTGGAGGATGCAGCCTCCTTTTAATCCTAATTTCCGGCCAAATTTCCCTCTCTCTTTCCCCATAGGCTGAGGTACTTGAGAGGTACAGACTTCCCAGAACACCTAATACCTAAGATTCCCTCCTAATGTCCCCTTAATTTTTAATTCCTGGAATTCATGGATTTTACCATTGTTTCTTTCATCTCTCAATATACAGTTTAATTTATCAGTAGACTTAGAGTTTATTTGTAAGGACAAATCTCTTTCATTCCATTCATCAATCAGTGGAACTCTTCCCATTGTTATTTTTCATCTCTCAGTGGTTGTTTTATCTACAGCGGCCCACAGCTTATTTGTAAAGACAAACCCTCATTCCTTTCAGTATAATTTATTATATACACATTTATATTAGGTATCATAGATTTATTACATATGTCTGTTAGAGAGATATCATGTATTTATTTATACATATATTAGGAAGTTGAAGTATTCCAAGTGTATGGAGTTTTCTATAGAAATTTTGGTGCTGATGGTATGGCTTGAAGGTGTGAGGTTTTTTTTTTTGTTGTTTGTTTGTTTGTTTTGGATTTTTTTGTTTTTTTGCAAAGCAAAAATATAAAAAAGTGATGGAATTTTTTGGTTGAAAGTTCCTGGTGTTGTTAAGAAAGCTAGAGGAAAGGTAATAATAAATGTTTACGCCCAGCAGACATTAATCAAGTAACAATAGAGTTAGGAGTCAGTGGGTATTCCATAACCAAATGGGGAGGCGTTTTCCATCAGTAAATAACCCTTGGAAAGCCAGCAGCAGTGTGGGGCTTTGTTTGAAGGGTCTCTCTTCCCTGTTTGGGGAGAGTTGGTGCTGCTTCTGCTGGGTGTCATGCCAGGTGCTGGGATATTCCCTGCTCAGCTTTCAGCTCCCTGCCAACCCAAAGCATTCCATGATCCCAGGAAGGCTGGTTGGGCCAGCAGGGCAGAGATTTGGCATGTTTGGGCATTGAAATAAATGCTGTTTTCATATCATCATCATCCAGGTACTGCTTGACTTCAGGAGAAACACTACAGACTTTGAGCTCTTCACTCATGGGAATTTGGATTGCTTTGTTAGATCTGTTGGGATGCAGGGATGTCTTAAAGCATTGCTTTTTTAAGGGCTGACTATTTTTGTATCAAACAGCCTAGTTTATCTCTGCTGAAGGCAGGAAGCTTTAGGCAGTTTTGTATCCATTTTTTTAAAGGATATTAAAAATCAGTCAAACACTCAGTTTGAGATCTCTAAGGAACTCTTCTTTTTTTGCACTTGGAAAGATGAACCATCACAAAAGCCCCTGTGAGACCTTCAGATGTGTGACTTGATTTCACAACTGCAAAGCAAACCAGCAAAAACCCCTGGGTTTTTTTTCAGGATTTGCAATGGGGTGAAGTGTCAGCTGTGGAAGCTGATCTGGAATTCCCAGGCCAGGGTGGCAGATGGTGCTCAGACCCAGGCTGTGTGTGGCAAGAAGCTAAGCTGGGCCATAGAGGAGGGCAGGCTGGAAAGCTTGGGAAGCAGGAAGGATGGTGCCAGGCTGGGATAAGGGCAAGCTGGAAAGCTTGGGAAGCAGGAAGGATGGTGCCAGGCTGGGATAAGGGCAGGCTGGGGGTCATTCTTATACATTCAATAGCATTAGAACCCAGAGTGAGAGGCAGATCATCAGCACTTCTGAATTCATACCCACTCCTTTAGATTTCCCTCTTTCTGTTGGCCCAGGGCTTTCAGGTCATCTGTAGAAAGCCTGGTGATTTTCACTTGTAAGTTTTTTCTCCTCCTTTATTTTCTGCAACTTCAGCTTAACTGAGTGTGACCTGAGCAAATTAAAATGTTATTCAGGTGCTGTTTTGGCCAACTCGTTTTTATTCCTTAGGAAATGAGTTAAGTAGCTTCAGTCAAAAATGCTTGTTAATCTTTTTGTAAGATAAATGCTTGTGCTGTTGCTTCAGTCTTGCCTCAGTTTTGCAAAGCCCCATAAACTATGGAATGTGCAATTTCTATTCTATTTTTGCAGGGAAGCAATGCAGTGTGTCCTAAAAACCTATCAAGGATGCTGTGTAATTTAATAACCTTATTTTAAAGCAAACCCATGCACTATGGTAGTGTGAAATGAGTTTTTCAATACTTTTGCCTTAGACTCTTTTCGCATCAGTCATTTGTTTTCTGCTTGGCTGAAAGAGAAACTTTCACTTCTGCAGTTTAATATTTGTTGTGAAGTTGTGCCCCGTTGTTTTGGTTTCTTTTTAGGGCTGTGTTTAGCTGTGAACAATGTCTTGCATTGGTTGCCAGGCCATCCAGGAGCCTGGACAATAATGACTTCTCTTTTATTTTAGAGCACACAGAAATAAAAGGTTATTTTAAATTCACATGTCTAGCGTTCAGGGTCTCTTATCAAGCTGCAGGAATAATTTCAGCTTCTTCAAAGAGTTTTATTGATTATTTTTTCTCCCAGTGGCTGTGCACAGCTCATATCTTTGTGCTTTTCCCAGCGTTTTTCCAATCCTCCTGAAGAACCGCCCCCTGTCTGTGTGGAGGCTGTTTCCCAGTGCTGCTGGAGCTGGCTGACCTCTATTTTAAATGTCAGGGGTGCTTCACCCCTGCCCTGCAGATTCCATTTGCCTTTTTTAACCCTTCCTTGCGACCCTGCTTGAAGCAACACCACTTTAGAGAAGCCCTTGTGCCACCAGAGCTGTGTTCTACACCTCTGCAGTCACTGTTTTCTCCAGCTGTGTGACCACTGCCGCTTCCTCCTCCTCTGCTGTGTTTGTAGGATCTGGGAAGTGCTTCGTCCAAACTGGGTGCCAGCAGACAGGCTAAGTGTCTTGGTGGCCAAGTTAATTCCGTATTAGTTGGGTAACTTTGAGGAACAAATAGTGGAGGAGTGCAATGTGCAGCTTGTGTCCTTGCAAGTTCTTAGCTGTGATGGTGGTGCAGATTTAGGAAAATCCTGACTGAAGAGGGGTATCACTCTGGATAGGAATGCAGCCTGCTGCAAAGCACTCTGTCCACGGCTGGAGGGGGCTTGGAGCAACCTGGCCCTGTGCAAGGTGTCCCTGCCCATGACTGGGGTGGGGTGGGGTGGGATGGGATGGTCTCCAAGGTCCCTTCCAACCCAGACCCTCCTGTGAGTTCCACGGTTTTACTGTGCCTGTTTCCTGTGGGTGGGGAGGAAGGAAACGCCGCTTTGAAGTTTGGATTTTTGTCCATCTTCCAGCGGCACAGATCGGGAATTGAATTGTGCTACTTACCTTGGAAAAACCTGTTCCAGAGTCTGTGCAGAGGAGCTGGAAGGTGCCTTAATGACCAGACCGCCACATCAGCGTATCAGTGGCAGCAAGAGCTCTTTTGTTAATAAGGATGAGGTGGGAAGAACGGGAGTTACAGTGGAGGATGGTGCACAGGCCCTTTATAGGATAGGAGGAATTTGCTCTAGGAATAAGTTAAACCAATGAGCGTGTAGAGTTCAGCTCCTGATTTCAAGCACTAAACGAAGACCCCGATCTCCTTTGGCAGAACCAGAAGACCAAGGAGCAGATCGAGAGCTTGCTGCAGGACGGGAAGCACGGGGAGCTGCGGGACCGCCTGTGCTGCCGGCTGACCTTCGGCACGGCCGGGCTGCGCTCGGCCATGGGGGCGGGGTTCTGCTACATCAACGACCTGACGGTCATCCAGTCCACCCAGGTGAGCTGGGCACGGCCCTGGAGGGGCTCTGCCCCGCGGGAGCCCCGGGGAGCAGCGTCCTGCCGGGAGCCCCGAGCTGGGACCCGCAGCTGGGGGCAAGCGCGGAAGGTTCAGGGCTCGCAGGAAATGAAGTGGCTTGGAGAGGTTCGACTGGGCTGGAATTTGGCCAGTGGAATTTGGTTAGTCTGTCACACAGCCCTGTAGCTGGAAGTCGTGAGCTGCTGTAAGAGCTTGTAGTATTTGGCAAAAAGGAAACCCCCCAAACCAAAAAAAAAAAGGAAAGCCCCAACCAACCAAGCCTTTTCTTTCATTTTTAGCACAAGTTGTGAGCATATATGGACTGAGTATGTTAAATATACTTAAACGGTTTATCTGTTCCCACCTTTAGCCTTAACTGTTGAAAATAGAATGAGCTGATATACTCGGAACCCTTGTACTTGGAAAATCAATAAAATGTTTGTTGTGGCAAAACTACTGAATCTTATCTGCTTTGACAGGTGCTTTTGTAGAAACGGAGCTTCAGCAATATGATCAAAGGTGTTTTATTGCATGGCTTACAAAGGGTTGGTAAGACCTCTGGTTTAATACTGTGCACTTTTAGCTGGTTTCTCTTTGCAGGCTGATGCTCCGACTGCCTTCAGGAGATGTGATTGAAATAATGCTTTCTGTTGGCCTAGGGTGGAGTGATGTGCTTAAAACTTGAAACAGCTGGGACTCTACTAAGCTGTTTGACGTTGTTGTCTGAGTTGTACAACTGGAGCCCAAACTCTTGTGGGGAAGCCAAATTCCAGTATTGTTTACAGAGGTTCTGAAGTGTTGGTTTGAAACCCAGCCTTCTCTCTGACAGTTTTTCTTTTCAGGATCTTCTTGGGTCAAACAAAAAGCTTTCTTTAGGTGTCTGACCTGTAAACTGGACACATCTTAGAATGATGCTTCCTTCAATTCTGCCCTTCCTGATTCGGGTGTGCCAGCCTCCTCTGCCAGGAATGCTGTAATGGCATGGACAGGTCCAGGTGGACTCTGGGGATGCAGTGGGAGCAGACTGAGGAGACTGAGAAAAGAGGGGTTTAAAAGTCAGTATTTTGTTGTCAGTGGTGGAATGGTTAAAAGCAGCCAAGCTGCTTTGAACCAGCCCTCTTTTCTTGGAAGCAGAGGAGGTTTCTGGGAGTCATTTCCCTGCTGCTGGGCTCGGAGGTGCTGGCTGAGTGTCACCGGCTCCCTTTGTGCCTCAGGCTGGCGGAGTGTGACCGAGCGTGGGTCTGCTGGCTCAGCCACATTCCTGGCAGAACGGGAATGCTTCCCTTCGCTCGGCAGGGAGCGTGTTGGCAAGCTCGGTTTCACGGGCATCGCTGGTTTTTGGGAGAAACGCTGGGGGCGTGTGCGTCTGCTCCCTCCGCACGGCTGCTATTTTTAGTTGTTTATTAAAGCCGTGTATCAGGCTGGGAAAAGCAGCCTCTGGGAATTGGATTAGAACTTGTTTCTGAAGTAAACTCTAATCTTTGTTTGAGCACTCTTGTTTCAGAAGCTGAGGGCAGGAACAGTCCTGCCGAGCCCAGTCTGAGCGTGGGCAGCCCTGGCTCTCTGGAACTTTCCTGAGACAAGAATAAATGGCCAGTCAGATAGCAGACTTGAGTGTAATTAACACTTCCTTCAGTTAAAATAAGCTGTAGGGAAGTTGCTCGTGTGTTCTGTGGCCTTCATTTGATCTGATTTTTTTCATTTGATCTTCATTTGATTTGATTATATTGGTACTATGACAAGTCAGATCCAGGAAGGTACAGTATATTCAGCAATTGCTTTGGACTCTGCTGAAAATTAAACACAATGTAAAGGCCTGATTCCTTGGCTTGTGTCCTGCTTATGCATGTCCAGGTGCTTTGATTAGTGGGACAGAAACCTGTCACTGACCTCCACAGTGACAAAACCAGCCCCCTTTGCATCAAGGAGCTTCCTGCTGCTTAAAAAGCAAACCTAAAGGTAATAGTTGAAAAATTTAAATGCTGGACTTCATAAAGCTGTTCCTACCTCTCTGGATTTCATAAGCCAAACATCTTTCCATCTTACTCTTGATACCATCACTTTTCACTCCCTTCTCTTTTGAACTTGAGCATAAGGGACTGGACATGCTGCAGATGTAGAATTGCTCTGTTCCATGGATTTTGCAGCAGGAAAACACCTGAACCGTGCAGTGGGAGAGGTAATTGTGATACTTCAGCCACCTGCAGAGAATTTTGGCTTAGATCTGAGGGAGTTGGGCAGTTGTGTGCTGGCACCTGCTAATGAGCCATTAATTAGCACCACCAGATGCACCTGGGCCTCGTTTAAAAGTGGTAGAAATTTAATAGCAGTAGCAATAGGGAGACTATCAACACCTGAGTCTTGTTAAAGGGAAGTTGAAATTCTTTAAACTGAGAAACTTCTTCAAGAAAGGACTTAACCCTGGAGGTGCTGGAATTCCTAACTGCCCTTGGGACACCTGGAGGAAGATTGGTGTGAGCTCAGGCAGAGCGTTCAGCCAGTGGAGGGGCTCTGCATTTGCTTCCTCACTGACATTTACTGATTTACTTTTATTTCCTGCAGCTTTCATAAAGGTGTTTGGATAGCAAGCAAGTCCAGTAGGACTGAGTTAACTTCAGCTGTGGGATCTGTGGCTGAGCTTAAGGGATTAATTTTAAGCAAACTGCTCCATAGCAGAAAGTAAAGGCATTCCTGATTTTTCTTCATAAAAAATCTTAACCTAAATAGGGGATGTGTTAAAAGAAATCTGCAGTTCATATGTTTAGATGTTATTCAGGTTATTCAAGTCAACTTGGATGAGTTTTTCCCATTGCTCTCTCTCCTCCCTTTGCAGCTGTGAATGAAAGTTCTTGGCAGGTTGTCAGGGCAGGGTGAACACCTTGTGTGTTTTGGGTTCAGTGTGAAGGTGACTTCAGCAGGTGATCCTCCCTCGGCACAGCCTCCAGACCTGCCACTATTCAAAGAGTTATCTTTAAAATAAAGATTTTTTTTTTCCCTCTCTGTAAATCCCTCCACATGTGCAGCTGAGAGGGTTCTCCAAGAGGTGCCAGTATCCACTAGGTCATGCTTTGGAGCACAGCCCTTGAGTGCCTGCTTGGACTTGGTCTCGGAGGCCTTTCCCAGCCTTGACAGTTCTGTGATTCTAAAGGGCCAAAGCCATTTAAAAGAATTGATCTCGGCTGAATTCCAGGGTAGGAGTCAGGCTGGCTTTCCAGATAGCCAGTCAGACCCAGATAAAAACATCCTGGAGGATTGTACTAAATACTGGTGGGGGGTAAAATCAGTTTAATTCTGGTACAAAACACCCCCAGTCCCATCAAGAGGCACCTTGCACCTCTGTGGGAGGCAGCATTTTTAGGATCAGTGTGGCTCTGTTAAGTTCTCTGTGCTGTCTGGTTGTGGGGAGCTGCAGCCTCTGGAACCTTCCATTAACAATAGTGCTTCCATCTCTTTATCTGAAACTGCTGATCCATCCAGGGCTGTTTCCGTGATGGATCTCCAGAGATTCTGGCTGGGAAATGAATGGATGTGAAGGCTGCAGGGGAGGTGAAACTGGAGTAAAAGCTGATCATCCCACCCAAGCCGTTCCCTGATTTTAAGGCAAATTTAGGACTAGCACTTTGGAAATAATGTCGAAAATGTCTGACTTGTACTGTGGGCAGAGAGATAAAGGCTAGGCTGGCACATCTTATATTGCCTGAGTGGATGGACCTTCAAAATGCGGGTTTTTCTCAATTCAGTCTTTAAGAAGATGATTTGAATAAATGGAAGCACAGTGTGTATGGAAAATGAGTGTTTGCTGCTGAGGGTTTATTGTTGTCCCACTCACTTTTATTCCCCACAGCTGTTTCTCTGGTTACTTGCTTTCTTTCAGTGAACACTGGGGAAAACCACTGCTGCTTTTTTGAATATCATTATTGATGTGTTTGAGCTGTATTTTGCCTGCTGACATTATCCCTCCTTTGTGGAAGATCACCTTTAATGTTTGTGTGTGCTGCACTGCAGCTAATTATTTTTGTCCTTTTTTTTTTTTTTTATTTTCCAGGGGATCTACAAGTATCTTGAGAGGAACTTTTCAGACTTTAAGCAGAGAGGCTTTGTTGTTGGATATGACACACGAGGTCAGGTCACCAGCAACTGCAGCAGTAAGAAGTATGAGTATTGATTACATTTGCAAGATTAGAAATGAAATTGTGGCTGTAAATGCGTTTTGTCCTATCAGCACTTCTTCTGTTTGTTTGTGATGAACTGGGCACACTCTTTGCTCTCCCTTGGTCCATTTAAATAGTACTGAAGAGAGGCTGGGACTAAATCCTTTGTGGTACCAGTTTGCAGGCAAACCAGGAGTGTAAGCCTGCTTACTCCAGCAGAGAATTTACAGATTAAATGCACAAGAACACTAGGCTTAATATGCCTGGAGACAAATTTGAATATGAAGGTAAATTCAGAGTATTAACATCTGAATAGAAATTACTGATGGGAATCCCTAGATATGAATGCACTTTTAACACTGTCACTCTCTGGTATTTCACACCTGATTTAAGCTTGCTTAGGGGTAGAAGAATTCCACGTGCAGCCTGCTGTAACCCAGTGTGTTTTCAGTTTGAGGGGATTTTACCTGGAATGCTTAAAATGTAGACTTCCAGCAATGGCAAATTGTGCTCTTTGCAAGGAAAAGGGAGAAAACTGCTTCCTGAATTCTCTAAGGAATCTTAATCCCTTGTCATTAGGGGAGCAGAGCATATGTGGTAATGGCTTGCCTTGCAGAAAAGCCAACCCAGTAGCTAATTAGAATTTAGGTAATGAGAAGTTAATTATTGTAGCTATTGTTGTAACTAACACAGTTTTGTTTTTTTTTTAATTTTGTAGTATCTAATGTTTTAGGAATGAAGAAGTCCTTGGAATGCAGTGACTGTCTTCCAGGAGTTTCTCCTTTCCCCTGAGTGCCTCTCCCCTGGGCCTGGGGATATGTGTGGCCTATGATGCCCCAGGCTTTGGCCTGAGGGGTGTAACCTCACCTGTGACACTGTTTGCCAGCCCAGATTGTGTGGGTCAGGCAGTCTGAAAATGGGGAAGTGCAAGAGTGATGTTCCTTTTTAGGCACACAAAGCTTGGGGTTCAGGCTTGGTGCTAGCACAGTTGTTTGTGTGTCCAAGAAGCACCTCAGTTCTCAGCCACGTGTTTCTCCTGCCCCCCTGGGATAATGCACCCTTACAGCAGTGCTAAAATCAAACTGAACTCCCCCAAAAGAGTATTTCCAGTGGGAGCAGTGTGCTTTTCCAGCACTGCCTGGCAGCAGGGCCTGGGGGATGGCAGAGCATCCAGCTGTGTCCTCTAATTAAGTTGGTGTAAACCAAGCTGAATTTTATTAGCTTCAGCTCCAAGCTGAGCTCTCAAACTCTTCCAGGTGGTTTCAGGTGACATTTGACAGGTGCTGTAGTGAAATTCTGAGTCAGGGAGACTTGGACTGCTGGTGATGGGAGAGAAGGAAGTCAGTATTAATGCTTGTCTGTGGGAACAAGGGAGCAAGGTGAGCTTACACGATTTAATCTCTCATCTGTTTTGACTCTGAGGCTTCCCATTACCTCCTGAGCTGTGGGTGCCTGAGTGCAAATGAAGTTTCGTATCAGTTACCTGAAGAGAATGAGCTTCCCTGTTGCTTGAAAGGGCAAGTTTATTATAAAAGTGAGATTTAGAACTATGGGCACTGTTCCTCTTTCTAAACATTCTGGAATAAGGGGTGCTGCTTTGCAGAAATACATTTTAGGAATAGATCTGCTTCCTGGACATTGGCTGAAGCTGCTGGGCAGGGCTGGCAAACGAGCTTTGTGTGGGATACTAAATCCTTTTCCAAACCTGCTGTTGCAGACATCTGGTACTTGGAACTTTCTGGGAAGTTGGTTCTGTCCTTGAGCAAAGGATGAGTGTTCTGCCAGTGGGCTCTGTGTCTTTGCGTGGGATATCTGCTTTTTTTGGGTGAGGGACTGCAGTGCCTTGCACTGTCCAGGCAGCAGCTGGAAGTGCTGTCTCAGATTCTACAGCCTGGAAACTGTAACCTTGGCCGTGCAGTTTGTAGGAGAGCCCTCTTAGCCTAAGCCAAAAGCAGTAGAGTGCTTTCAGAAACAAGTGCCTGGAGGTGACAGGAATTCCATCTGGCTGGTGGGCTGCCCTGGGGAGTTGGAGTGACCGAATATTTTCTTTTTCCTCTTGGTAGGCTTGCGAAGCTCACTGCAGCAGTCCTGCTGGCAAAAGATGTGCTGGTGTACTTCTTCTCCACCTATGTCCCTACCCCCTTCGTGGTGAGTCGCCTTCTCCTCCGTATCGTTGCACCACACAGTTAAGGGAGTATTTGAATTTACTAAAAAAGAGAACCAGCAATTTTCTTAAATTGTTACTTAACAGAAAAATAGAGGCTGCTTGGTGCAATTGGCTCTTCAAGGAGGCTGTAACAAGGATGTCATGGCTGATTTCCTCAGTGCCTCTGCTTTTAATATCTCAAAAATACTCTTCTCGTCACAGCAGCTTTTCCTTGCACAGTTTTAAATCCTTGCTTGTATTCCATAAGCTCTTCCAATGTGCTGTGTATTCTGTGGATCTTGGTTTGAGGGGAGGACTGGAATGCCCGGAGTACCTGTAATTTGTTTTTCAACAAGGCTTTTTGTGAATTCCTTTGTTCTGTCTCAGCCTGTTCCTAAGTGCTCCTGCAACCTGAGGGTAGCTGGCCAGTTAAAGACTGCATTTTTGTAATTGATAGGAATGTTTTTGTGGAGAATTAGAACCAGCTTGCCCCTGCTGGCTGCAGGAGCCAGTGCAGAGTGTTCGTGCTGGTAGCTTCCCGGTAAAGCGGTGCCGGGCTCAAGGCGCCTCTGCAGGGCCGTGTTGCAGAGCCGTCGTGCCCCAGGAGGCTCGGGCAGAACGCTGGGTGATGCTGTCGGGGTTCCTTTGCAGCCCTACGCCGTGCAGCAGCTCGGGGCTGTGGCTGGGGTGATGATCACGGCCTCCCACAACCGCAAGGAGGACAACGGCTACAAGGTAAGGCCTCCCTCGCAGCCCCTCCAGCACTCCCTGCGGGCTCCGGGCCTGCTGGCAGTGCTTCGGGTTGGAAAAGACTGTAAAACTCATCTAGTCCAACCTCCTGCCAGGGGCAGGACACCTTCCCACGAGCCCAGGGTGCTCCAAGCCCCAATGTCCAGCCTGGCCTTGGGCACTGCCAGGGATCCAGGGGCAGCCACAGCTGCTCTGGGCACCCTGTGCCACGGCCTGCCCACCCTCCTGATGAGAAAGCTTTTACTGTGTGTGTCCATCAGAAGGATAAGTTTTTTAAAGTAATTCACGCTTCTATAACCTGACACACTCCTCTGTGATGAGAACATAAGACCACACAGTTTGTGTATAGCATAAATCTGTAGTGGCATTCCATAGAGTCTAATCAGCAGCTAAAGAAATGCTCCAGCAATTTTTGTGTTCACTTCTTAGGCTTAAAAATCAGTTTAAAACTGAGCCAGAACAGAGGTGAATTAGTGCACACAGTAGGGGACTGTGCTGAAGGTGGGAATGATTTCAGAGTGGATTAATAACTCAGTGGCAGTGTGTTGTTCCCTGGTTTTCTGGGCATTGAAGAGGGGTGGGTGGCTTCACTATGACAGCTTGGGACAATAAAACCATCCACAATAGCAAATTCCATCTTTTAACTGAGTGTTTCCTTCCTCAACTTTATAAGAACCTGACCTAAACTCTCAGCTTTAACTGAGCTGAGCATCCTAGAAGCCCTGTGGCAAGGCAGCGAGTGATGGCAACGTGAGGAAAGGCAGCCCTGCTGTGCACAGGGAGAACTCTGGGGGCTCACTGAACTGCTCTTGTCTTCCCTGGAACAAGCTGTAAAGTTCTTCACCAGCCTTTGCTTCTGCTTAGCTGGAGCAGTGAGTGAGGAAAGAAGCTGCTTTGCCAGGTGCTTCACTTGTCAAGAAGCAATTTTCTGCTTGTGTCTTCTGATACACAGCAGTTTACTTTTGCCAGGATACCGGTCCATTTCCTAGTCTTTCCCAAGACCTGTTTCAGTTTCACCATTTCCCGTGTGAATTTCAGCAGCTTCTGAAGGTTTTGGACAACTTTAACTGAAAGTGAGGAACCCAGAGGACACTGCTGAGAAAACAGAGGCAGATGATCTGAGCAGAGGCTGCCCTGTGAGCTCAGCCATGCTATTGGCCATCGGCTGTGGGAAAACTGGCCTCGAAACTGTTCTTTAACAAAGACTTTTTGTGTCGTTGAGGGTTAGATACGGTGTTTCCACTCTAGATAGTGTTTCCAGCTGAGAGATTACAGTTGTTCAGCTGGGGAAAAACACGTACCTTGGTACACTGCTTATCTGTTTTGCTTTGGATTCAAAAACAAGTCGTGCTCCTTTCTCAAAAGGAATGCCAGCCTTGGAGAAGGTGATATTTTTTGCTGTTAGTTTTCACAGCACTCCCAGATAAAAGTGCCTGGTTTTGGTTTCTCACATCCTGGTATTTCAGCCATAGTAGTTAAATACCAGCTTTTATGAAACCAGGTTGTTTTGCCGTGTAAGCTCCATTTATCACAACTGCAATCATGAACTCAGAGGCTCATTTTGAATGATTCCAATGTCTTGAGAATCAAGCCAGTCAGATGCTGACTTCTCTCTATGACCTAGGCAGAAAGTAGGTGGAATCCTATAGCTGAAAGAATTTCTCAGGTTAATAATCTTTGTAAATAAACTGTGTCTTGTTTTCCTTCAACTTACGCCAGGTTTATTGGGAAAATGGAGCGCAGATCACCTCTCCTCACGATAAGGAAATTATAAAATGCATAGAAGAGTGTGTTGAACCATGGAATGGCTCTTGGAATGAAAATCTGGTTGACACCAGTCCCCTCAGACAGGATCCTCTGAAGAAAATTTGTGACAGCTACATGGAGGATCTGACAAAGATCTGCTATCACAGGTATTGTATAAAGCAAAAGGTGCCTAGGGTATGTTTTTCAGTAAGCCGTGGGCTGCTTGTGGAAAAACTGACTGCAGACAGACTTCACCGTGTTCTCTGCTGTGTCATCACATTCAAGGGTCACCATCCTTAGGATTAAACCATTTGGTTGAGAGTAAAGCAGCTGCCCTTGGGAGTTAAGCTACAGTGAAGCACCCCAGTGGAAACCATTTAATGCAAGTGAATATGCTCCAAGACTTCTGAATAAAATGCAGAAATTCAGAGTAGAAGTGAGGTGCACATCCATAAAATAGAGGTGAGAAGATTCAGCCTAAAGGTTAGGTGGGGCAGAAGATGAGAATAAAAGGAGGAGGATGAATGATGTGAAGCAGAGCCAGAATAACATCTTTAAGGTGGTGGAAGAGCTCAAGTTTGATGTAGAAATCAACAGTTTATTCTTGGGAGACTTTGATCTGTTTCAGCAGAAGGTAAGTATTTCATTTTCCAGGAGAAGAAGCTTTAACCCAGCAATTTCTAGTGCAAAATAAGTACTTCCACCATTCCTTTGAATTTAATGCAGAAATCAGCAGAATAGTACAGAGAGGAGTTGCAGTTTATTTTGCTTTCTCTCAGGAAAATAGTCTTGGTAAATAACTGAAATCTTACTGAAGCTGTGCTTTCCTCCTCAGGGAGCTAAACGTGCAGAGCAGTTTGAAGTTTGTTCATACCTCTTTCCATGGGGTCGGACACGACTACGTGCAGTTGGCTTTCCAAGCCTTTGGATTTCAGCCCCCTATTCCAGTACCGGAGCAGAAAGACCCAGACCCAGACTTCTCTACGGTCAAGTGCCCAAATCCTGAAGAAGGAGAATCTGTGCTGGTATTTTTGTTTCTTCTTCATCAGATTTCTGTGGGGAAAAACAAATTGAGAAGGAGAGCGGGGAGAACCTGCTTCCAGCTGTATTAATACAGTGAGCAATCCCTGGGGGATTTTTCTTTGTGTTAGATATAAGTAGGAAGGCTGTGGGTTTATTTACTCCTGTGTTTTGGCTTTTTTTTTTTGCCCCCTCCTTCTTCTCTCACCAGGAGTTGTCACTGAGACTTGCAGAGAAAGAAGGTGCAAGAGTAGTAGTGGCCACTGATCCAGATGCAGACAGACTGGCAGTGGCAGAACAGCAGGAAAAGTAAGTGATGGCACCCTTTTTTGTGTCTTTCTGCAGAAAAGAGTGAGAGTCACAGAATGTCCCTAAATGGTTGCCAAGCACAGGCCTTCAATCCACTCCTTTCTTTGGATATTTTTCCCTCCTAGTTTTATCCTTTGGTATAGCTCCAAGTGCATTTTAAATCAGTTCACTCAGCAAAGAGTAGATTAAATACTTACTGGTGTAATAGTAAATGTCCAAATAAAGCTCAGCTGAAAACTGAGTGGTTACTAAAGACAGTAAAGTCTTATTGTTTACTGTGTTTTCATTTATATCAGGCAAATCTTCCTTGGCACTTGTCATGGGCTTTTTTAGTGGGGTGGGGTTTTTTGTGTTTGGTTTTTTTATATTTTTAATTTTAATCCTTTGTTTTCCCCTGCTTGTTCATATTGAATATAAATTATTTTTCTCCCGCTAACAGGCCCCAGTTCTGATGGTTGTGTAAGTAAAAGCTGTGCAGGCACTGCCTGAGTGCAATGTACAGATTGCATAGACTGCTCTGTATGGATCAGTTCTAGACTGCTCTCCTGCTGCTGGGTAATCAAAGGCCTGAGCTGTGTTAGAGCTGCCAGTGAGGAGGCCCTGGGGGTGTCTTTTCTGGCTGGCAGAATGCTCTGGGCTTGTAAATCCTCGAGATGTGAGAAGTGTGGAGTCCTGTCAGTACAGTGGCTTTGTCTAGAGCAGCTTGTCAGTGCTGTGCTCACATCCTGGTGTTCAGTGACTGCAGAAATCCTCTCCCCAGAGGTGCTCCTGGGGAATCCAGGAGGGCCTCACCCTGCCTCTCCCACTGCTCAGTGACTGCAGAAATCTTCTCCTGAGTGATTCTCCTGGGGGATCCAGGAGGGCTTCACCCTGCCTCTCCCACTGCTCAGTGACTGCAGAAATCCTCTCCTGAGTGATTCTCCTGGGGGATCCAGGAGGGCCTCACCCTGCCTGTCCCACTGCTCAGTGACTGCAGAAATCCTCTCCTGAGTGATTCTCCTGGGGAATCCAGGAGGGCCTCACCCTGCCTCTCCTCCGCAGTGGCTGCTGGAAGGTGTTCACGGGCAATGAGCTGGCAGCCCTGTTTGGCTGGTGGATGTTTTCCCGCTGGAAGGAGAACTGCTCCCAAGATGCTGATGTCAGGAATGTTTACATGTTGGCAACCACGGTCTCCTCCAAGATTCTGAGGGCGATTGCACTTAAAGAGGGGTTTCACTTCGAGGTGAGTGTGGGTTGTGTGTTCTCTTCATCTGAACCCCCGCTCAAGGAATGAAAAGCAGACAGGGGACTACCAGGATTTTGGCTGGGAGTTTTGAGGGATTCCAACTCTCAGGGAATGTTCTGTGACCCAGACAAACCTGATTTCAATCTCCTCAGGGCTCTTGGACTGGGGGATCAGCTCGGGCAAAGCTCAGTAACAGGGACACCGATTAACACCTGAATTCCAGGTGGCCACAGCTGAGGTGTTCCTGTTGTCTCCCTAGGGAGAAATCCTTCCGTGTGAGGGCAGGGAGGTCTGTGCAGCCTGCTGTGCTCACTACAAGTGGTGATGGGTTTGTGATGAGCACGTGGAGGTTACACCATGGCCCTTCAGGTGCCCAGTGCCAGCAGGGTTTAAACTTGGTTTTACTTCAGGCAGAGCAACGCCTGTGTTCAGATCCTTAATGCAGCTTTGTTAAGAACTTGCTAAAAAAGAAACTGGGGGTGCCCTCCCTGACTGACAGCTATTGTAGTTCCTGCATCCAAATTAAATTGGATTTCTGTGAGATTTTAGCCAGAAGAGAGGCAAGTGCCAGAAATCATAGCACAAACACACAAAGGGCCAGGCCTTGTTTATCTGTGTCTTAATTAAATCCGTGTGCAGCAGGAATAAATATTTTGCCAAACAATGAGGAATTTAAAATTGACAACAACTCTGAAGACCATTTTGAGTGACTGGCCAGATAAGTGCTATCAGGGTGAATATCAGTTCCCTGTAGTGGATTTGGTTTTCTTTCTAAATACTGACTTATTTTTTTTTAATTGGAAAAGGACATATGTGACTGAAAGAAAAAGAGAAGCTGGGAATTTACAGAACCTCTTGGCCTCCTCTAAAAGCTCCCCCTCTTTTTTATTTGTAACTTCCTTCTCTCCAAGAAAAACCTTCTAAGCTTTTGACTGCTTTTGCATGATTTATGTAAAAAAATCCCCAGAACAGTGCTCTCCCCTCCCAGCACCTGAAATTGTTGCTTTTATATTTCTGTAGCTTTTCCTCCTGAATAACTTTGTCTCATCTGATGAGCACCACAGATGATCTGATGTGATCTCAGAGCACCACAGTCCCTGACACACTTTTTCCTTAGGCTTTAGTGTTGTGACTCTGCAGCAGTCTTCCCATTGACCCTAAAATTCAGTACACATCCTTATATTTTCTCTTTGGTTGTGTGGTGTTTTTTTTTAGTCTGAAGTGAAGGGAACAGTGGCTATACATTTTTCTTTGAATTGCAACTAAATTGAAAATGTGTATTTTAAGCATTCTTTTTTTTTTTTTTTCCCATGTTTTAGGAAACACTCCCTGGTTTTAAATGGATTGGAAGCAGAGTAAAAAATCTCCTAGATAATGGAAAAGAAGTTCTCTTTGCATTTGAGGAGTCTATTGGTACGAGTACTGATATCTCTTTAAACTGCTGAAAACTGAGGGGGAATGTGAGTAGGAAGGACTGATCTTAGTTTTGGAATAAAACACTCAAAAAGTGCTTTTTGTCCTAGTAGTTAGTAGCATTGGTATTTGGCTCTCATCAAATTGACTTGCCAACTCCCATAATAATAAATTGTATCTGACTTGCAGATTCTGGTGTTGTTTGTCTTTCCAGCCCTGTAACCCCCAAGTTAATTAGATTTCTCCTGCATCTGCAGCAATAAAGCAGCTTCCATGTACTGGCCAATTTCCCTTTACAGGATCAAAGGTTAAAACTTGAGTCTAGTACATCCGTGTGACAATGTCAGGTTATTTTTCCACAATCACTTTTTTCTGCCTAGGCTTCATGTGTGGCACTTCAGTGCTGGATAAGGATGGAGTGAGTGCTGCTGTGGTCATTGCTGAAATGGCAACTTACCTGCAGGGCCAGAGCCTGACCCTGGCACAGAAACTCGTTGACATTTATGAAACGTGAGTGGTGCTTCTCATTAGAATGTTCCACTCCACTAGTTGGGAGCTGGGAATAATCTAAGGAATACTTATTTAAATATAGATATATATATAAATATGTTTGTGTCCCTCAGATGTTTTCTCGTTGTAAGTTGTTGTGAGTTTTTTTGATGTGTGATGGGTTACAGCCTGTTATCACTGTACCCTAAAGGGGCTCCAGGAGGGCGGGAGAGGGATTTGGGACAGGACACAGGGAATGGCTTCCCACTGCCAGAGGGGATCTGTAACAGAGCAGAGGTGGAGGGAATGGCTATGGACACAATCCCAGCAATGAAACAAGGATTGTCTCTATGTCAGAATTAAACCTCATACTGAGATCTTTCAGGTACAGAATGTGCCAAAACCTTCTGAATCTTACAACTGAAAGCATTCATCTGCTTGTAGGTATGGATATCACATATCCAAGACTTCCTATTTCCTGTGCTACGATCCTCCCACAATCAAAAGGATATTTGAGAGACTGAGGAACTTCGAGGGCCCTCAGTCTTACCCCAAGTGCTGCGGGATGTACAACATCTTACATGTCAGAGACGTCACCACTGGCTATGACAGCAGCCAGCTGAACAAGAAGTCGGTGAGTTACAAAGTGCTTTTGCAGAGGAGGGCCGCAGAAACTGAAAGGGAAATCCCCCAGGAATGGCAGATGTCTGTGTCAGCTGAGGGGGCAGAACGTTCTGTCAGAGTGCTCAACACCCTTTACTGGGGAGAAAACAGCCTGAATGGGCAGTGTGTGGGTACTGTGGCACAACAATCAGTGGACTTCTCTGACTGGCGGAGCCCGATGCTCCCGCGGCCCCGAGCTGGGCGCTGTGCCTGCGGCGCGGCTCTCAGGGCTGCTGCTGTTTGCAGGTGCTGCCGGTGAGCAGGAGCAGCCAGATGATCACGTTCAGCTTCCAGAACGGCTGCGTGGCCACGCTGCGCACCAGCGGCACCGAGCCCAAGATCAAGTACTACGCCGAGATGTGCGCGCTGCCCGGGCTCAGGTCAGTGCCCACCCCCGCGGCAGGGACGGACGGGGGGCTCCTCAGCGTCTCACACAGCAGCCTGCTCTCACTAACCCCATCCTCCATTTCCCCGGAGCTGAAAAGTGATCAGCTGACAAAGTCACACAGGTATTTAGGCTAGAAAAGCTCTCTGAGATCACCGAGTCCAGCTTGTGGCCAGCCCTCACCTTGTCAACCGGAGCAGGGCACCGAGTGCCACATCCAGGCTTTTCCCTCTCTGCTGAGGTTGTGCTGCTGCTGGGGAGGGTTTGCAGCCAGGTGGGTTCCCATTGCCTTTGGGAATCTGCTGTGGTACTCTGAGCTGCTGGATAGGAGCTGGAGGTTGTTCACCTGGATTGAGCTTCTTCCAGTTTAAAATGGGGGTGGAAATCCAGGGTGTGTTTACACCACAGAAAGCTCCTCTATTATGGAATCATGGAATGGTTTGGGTCGGAAGGTTAAAGATCTTTAAAGATCTCATTCTACTCCTCTGCCATGAGCAGGGATGCCTTCCACTATCCCACATTGCTCCAGCCTGGCCTTGGACACTCCCAGGGGTGGGGCAGCCACAGCTGCTCTGGGAAACCTGTGCCAGGGCCTCACCACCTGATTATTGCAGTATTAATTGAAATTAATTTAATTACAGAAGAAAAAGGCCGCTAGAGGGCTCTGGCCACCATCTTTAGACGTCCCTTCCAACCCAAACCATTCTGTGATTCCATGATAATCCCTGCTGAAAAGGAGCTTGTTAAAGCAGGCAGCTTGGAGTCTCTGCACCTTGTGGGGTGGGAAACACAACAGAGCAAATCCATTCCCACCAGGCCTTGCTGTGTATTTATTTACGTTTGGGTGTTTCCCAGACCTCTGACCTGGCCCTGTTCTTTCCTGCAGTGACAGAAGTGTGCTGGAAGAAGAGCTCCAGAAGCTGATTGAGGCTTTGATTGAGAACTTCCTAGAGCCTGACAAGAACGGGCTGACCTGGCGCTCTGCGTAGAGCCCGGCGCTCCCGGAGGCACCCGGGAGCAGAACCAGTCTCATCTGTGTGTGTGTGTGTCTTTTAAACAGCTGCCTTCTCCCTCTGTCAAGAAGCAGCACTCTTTTGTCAGGCTTTTCACCAAACTGGGATGAGGAGAGGAGGTCGGAGGAAAGGGTGGAATTTATTTTTGGTTTTCAGTCCTTTTGACCAAAAGTTTAATTAACCCACACCAACATCTGTGAACTGTACCTTTGAGTACCTTTGAGGCAGCTGAGCTTAGCTGCTACATCTTGTCTTAAACTCAGTTCAGGTACCTGAAACACCTCTTTTTTTGTGTGTGGAAAGGTTTTAAAGGAGCGATCACTCCAAACTGACAACAAAGGCTGCTTCTTCCCTGCAGCTCTGAGACCTTCCCTACAGGTCTGCACTTCCAAAAGCATGGGAGCAGAGCTCAGCATTTCTTGTTTAGGCAAATCGTTGGCATTTTTCAGCTACCTAAGAATTCTTCTGTTGGTAAAGGTGTTCTTGGTGTGTTGTAGCTTTCCTGTGTGCATCTTGAAATAATTGGCAGTGAAACAATAGTGGCAACAGCTGCATCTTGGGGTTGGAATTGCCTGGTGCCTGTCCAAGGCTTCCAAAGGAGCAGGAACTTCGTCATTCCTTGGTAAAATTGCCCCTTCTGACTACCATAGGCTCTGTAGCTACATTTTGGCCCACAACTCTGAAGGGTCTTAAGCTTTCTTGGTTTTCTGCATTCAGTTACTTTGAATGAAAATGCCAGTCAGTGACTTCTTGGGTTTTGCTGGCCTGAATTGATATTGTCTGTCTATTAAAAAAAATCCAAGGAAGAAAGTGGAGATGTTTTAACAGCTTCTCTCACATGTTTTCTCCCTTTGCTCAAATAGCAAGTGAGACTGCTAATCACATTTTCCAAAAAAACCACCCAAAAAGCCAATACCCAACTTCTCCTTGTGGTTATATTGGATTTTGGGAAATCAAGGCCATGTTTTGGCACCGGAGAGCTGGTTCTGGACAGCTCCCTGCTGTCACTGACTGCAAGTAAAGAGAAGTAGCAGCAATTCAGTGCTGGGTTTTGTGTGTTGGAGATGATGGGAGAAGACCCCAAGGTGCTCTGCAGTTCCAGCTGTTGTTTTGCCTCTATTGTTGCCTCCCCAAATGCTCCCTCCCCCTGGTTATGCCCTCGCAGCTGGATGCTGTAGGATGGCACAGGGCAGGTTTGTGTGTTGCCTCTCCATGGCTTCAGAGAGCCCTGAGGTCTGGGTGTTTCCTGCTGCCAGCAGCTTTGCACTATATCCATGGAGAAGTATTTCAATGTCTATGAATGTACATGTACTAGAGAAGGTCTGTGTTGCACAAATTCTGACCTGTCACTGCTATTTATTTATTTTTTTTTATTTTAAGAGAAAGCATCTCCAAATTGTTCTGCCACTGAGTGAAGTGTATCTAATGCCAAAAGCTTTTTATTTTTTTTTACCTTGATTGTACATTTGACTGACATGGTGGGGAAAACAGGTGAAACCAGTTACACTCAGAGGATGCTTTTGTTGTTGTCCATGCTGGTAGGGCTGGGAAGGCATTTCTGATTGCTGCTTTGCCTTCAGCTTTCCCCAAAAGGGTGCAGATCTGGATCCCCACTGCACTGAACTTGAAGGAGCTCTTGCCATTCCTTCCACTGGCAGCAGATTAAACCCTGAGGCGTTGAGAACTTTGTTCTCTAAGTAGTAGAGAGGAGAACAAGTGACTTGGGGCATAATTTTGAACAAACACTGCAAAAAGCATAGTGTGTGTGTGTGTGTGATGAGACCAGCTGTGTGTTATTGTAGCAGTCGTGTCTTGTGAGGGATGGTTGTGTGTTCCTGCAGAGAGCAGGAATCTGCAGCTTCCCAGAGATCTGCTTTGTGTCAGTAGGCAAGTGCTAGAAATGGAGGAAATGTTTTCAAAGAAGCATTGTTAGGAGCCTGGTAACTGTTCATAGTTTAAATACCTTTAATTAAAGAAGAAAAGCCAGCTGTGGGGTGTTGTGTGTCTGGGATTTTCCCTGTGGATAGGTTTGGCAGTGAGCTGTAACTGTAGTGGTGCTTTTGGGATGACAGCAGCAGGCACAACGTGTTGAATGTACTTTCAGGGTATAATAACTTTGCTGTTTTGAAACTGCTGCTACTGTTGTTTTCCTACTGTATTGGAACTGTTTGATATATTTATACTGTTCCATTTGTGGAACTCCTTTATCTCCTCCCTCTGATCTCGCATCCCTTACTTCTGTTACTGTGAAGGACTGGAATTCTCGTTTCCTTGCCCTGTAACTTTGTTATGCATTGTGTTAGAGTTTACTTGGTTTGTGCACAACCTTGAGTTGTCAGCTGTCCTTTCCCACTTCTCAGATAAGAACAAAGGCTTTTCTAGGTCGAGTAGAAAGCAGATCACAGATCAAAGGGTGCTGTGGATGTTGTTTCCGGGGTGCTTCCGGGTAAAACACACCTTTTCAGAGGTTGGACGTTGGCTAAAACTGCAATCATACAGCCAGGGACCTGGGTTTAGTGTTTGATAAAATCCGGAAGGCTTGGGTTTGTCCCTTGGCTGTGACAGGTTTAATCTCTCTGGTGAAGAATCTGTCATGTTCCTGTGGGCCTGGGAAAGGAGCTTTCCAAGTTCAGAGCTTTGCCAGGCAAGGCTGAATGTCTGTGAGGCAGAGCTGGATTTCTTACTGTGGTTGTGCTAGAGCAGCCAGGGTGTGGATTAAATAGCTCCAAGTGCCGTCCGTGTCTCCCCTGCTGCCCCTCTGAGGGTGTGTGAGGGAATCGTAAACCCTGGCGTGGCAGAGAAGGAGGGGACGTGTGTAACAGGGAGAGCTGGGCTGCAGTCGTGGCCCAGAGGATGTGCTGGGCTGCTGAGCCAGCTCTGCTTCCCTCACATCCCCAGCAGGACGTGCCTCCAAGGAGCTGGGATTCCCCTGGGATCTGGCCTGAGGAGCTCTGCTCGCTTCCCTCGTTGGAAGCACGCAGCCCTTCCTCCTGAGGAGGGGGAATGGACACTCGTGTTGTCCCCGGGTAGATGAAGAGGGCAGACCCTCAGTGCTGGCTCAGCTGTCCAGGTGAGCTGCCCAGTGCTGCCTGGGGCTCCCTTGCCTGCCTGGCCTGCTCCCAGCCTCTGGTGGCTGGTGACCTGCTTGTTGGCATCCCTGGAGTTACTCCCTGGTTCAGCCGTGCTCAGGTAAGGCTCTGTGTGCCCTCTCTGCCGGGCTCCTGAGGTTTTGTCAGGATTCCAGCTCCCGTTTCCTCACAGGAGCGTTTGTGTGATGCTGTGGTGGAAGCCAGGAGAGGAGCGAGCCATGGTTTCTGTCACCTGCCCAGGGTGGGATGTGTGTGCTGCCCTATGGAGCACCTGGATGGTCTCTGATTTTAAAACTGATACTGTTATCACTTCGTTTTGTCTTCCCTCCCCCTTTTTGTCCTCTTCTCTCCCCAACTAAGAGAGAGGGGGCTCCTTGCATGGTGACACCTGGGTGGTTGCAGTCCAGCTTTGATTCCCTTTGCTCGAGAGTGGCTTTGTACAAGGTGACTGAAGTATCTCAAGTTGCATCGTTCTCCTTGCCTGGAATCTTGGGGAGTTCTGGATCTGTGCTCCTGTTTACCCGATGTCTGTTCTGTAAAACTAGGGCATATTACGAGTACAGAGTGAGAATTTGCACTTTTCTGAAGAGTTTCTGTGTACTGCTATGTGGATTTAGCTGAATGAAGTGTTATAAATAATAAAATATTCCCTTCGTAGTCTCAATCCAGGTTTCTTCTGTCTTTAGCCAAACGCTTCTGCCCCAAAAGCTGAGCTGGGCTTAGAGGAATCTCCATGTGCTACTTGGGTAAGGCCTGGGAGCAAGAGGCTGTTTGGAGCCTCCTTCTCTGGTGGCACTGAGATCTCCCCTGATGGTGGAGGGTGTCCCTGGGGCTGGTGGGGGGCTGGCACCTGGAGCTGTGCGGGTGAGGCTGCTTCAGGAACAGCAGCAGCTTGGGGGGGAGCTGGCACGGGGAGGGAGGGGTGTTAGAGGGAAAAGGGGCTGGGGAGAGGANGGGAAAGGGGGGTGGGGAGAGGAGCAGCCACTGCTGCAGGTGAGCTGGGGTGGGCACTGCAGGGGAGAGCAGGACTTGGCATGAAGGGATTTTGGCTCCATAGAGGGTGTCCCTCCAGAGAAGGGGGCAGGGGAGAGGGACTGTCCCTCTGTTCTCAGGAGCCATCCTAGGCATCTTCTGGGCTTCTCATGCTCCCCATTAGACTGAGACAAGAGCTGATTTCATGGAATCCTTGCACATCCAGGAGGGTTCCCGTGTCCCGTCAGTGGTGGCTGCAGGCTTCATCCCGTGGGATCCTGTGTACAGCTGTTGTTTTATCTGCCAAGGCTGCTCTCCCTGAGCCCCTCTTCTCCTCCCAGCTCACCAGAATTCCCTCCGAATTCCAGCCCATCCTCTGCAGGGCGTTGCAACAGATGGTGCTTTCCAGAGAGAGAGATTCAACCCTTCCCAGTGAGCAGACAGGCTCAGGACGGGGAGAGGGACAGGTTTGTTTGGGCTGGGGGTGAGGGGAGCAGCGGGATCACCCCGGGCACAGCAGGGCAGGGACTGGAGCGGGGACACGGCGCCTGGCTGGGCGCCCGCCGGGCTGTAGTTGCAGGATCCAGCACTGGATGTCACCACCAGCACCAGTCCGTGCTGAGGGATGGAGCCCCGGGGGTGCCAGTGTGTCTCCCTGAGTGGGAGGGACAGTCAAGGGCCAGGCAGGACCCCCGGGAGTTCAGGGTTGGGGTGCACTTCAGCAGGGAGGGGGGAACCCTAGGACCAGCATCTGCTGTCCTTGTCCCTGCTGAACACAGACATTTCTTCCAGGAACAGCACGATGGGGCTGGTCCAGCCTCCTCGGGGCTCGTGGGAGCAGTTTGGGGGAGCAGAGCATCTCCTGGAGGCTCCAGGGCCCCTGCGTGCTGCTGGCAGGGCCCCAGGACCCGGGGACATCCGGCTGGGAGCAGCCAGGGTCGCTGGAAGCTGATGGGTCCTGGCAGGCAGCAGTGCCTGGCTTCACATTCAGGTCTTGTCAATTTAAATGTTAATTTAGTAACTAAATTAATTACCAATGTGCCAAGCCCAGCCCGCGTGGGCTGTCCCTTGGGCTCGCTCTCCGCAGGCTCCCGAGGCATCTCCGGAGCCCGTCCCTCCTGGTTTCATCCTGCTTGGCTGCTCCTTGCCGTGGGAGGACGTAGGTGGTGCCCCGTGGGCTGGTGTTGGTGCCAGGGCAGCCAGAAGGGCCGAGGGCTGGGTGCTTCCTGCTGCCACCTTCTGTGGGGAAGCTGAGGAAGGGTGTCTGGGTGTATGGAGCATGCTGGAGCACCCGAAATCCCATCTGAGGGCCTGGGGTGGGAGCGGGACCCACAGCCCCCAAAACCCGGTCCTGGCAGTCAAGGGGAGGCTCTCAATTGAACTGTTTCCCAAAAGGGAAACTGAGGCACAGGGGAAGGGAGAAATGGACTCAGGGACCCATCCTGCCCATGCCGAGCAGCATCTCTGAGGCTGAGGAGCCTGAACAATTAGAAGTGATGAAGATCTAAAAATAGGGATTTGTAAATGTCAGGTTGGCAAATGGCTGGGGAACGTGCTGGCAGATGGAGCAGCTCCGCGGGCTTGTCTGTGCCCGTGTGTGTCCTTATGCAGGATGAGGGACCTGCCCTGGGCTGATCCTGGCTCCCCAAAGCCCCCAAAACTGGCTGATGTGGGTCATCCTGCACAGCCAGCACCAGAGGCTGTCTTTTCCTGACAGGAGCTGCAGAAGATCCCAGCTCTGTTTTGGATGGGACGGGGTGGGGGGGACACCAGGCCCTCTGAAGTTATTTTCCACTGGCTTTTGGTAGGAGGAAACTCCAGCGACGACCTGAGCCCCCCGGGATGATCCTAGCCTCAGGATTTGGGTGATGTGCTGCCAAAGCCCCCTCAGAGGTGTTTGTCCCCCTCTCTGTGCCGACGATCGGAGCCTGGAGGCACAGGGACACCCTGCAGGCGTTATCCCCTCCATCACCTCCAGCCCTGCCAGCTTCTCCCTCATCCCCAGAATCCCACCTGTCCCCAACGTGCCAAGAACTTGCTTAAAACAGCTGGGAGCAGAGGTTTATTTGGAAAAATAATCCAGATTGGGGCAGATTAGTGGAAACACGTCCTTCCCCATCTGCCTGGGCGGTGCTGTGCCAGCTCCTGTACGGGCTGTCTGGAGCCAGCCTTTGGGAAAACACACAGCTCTGCTCATTCCAGGGGCTTTGACCTGCCCCCTGAGCGCCCTGGCCAAGCTGAGCGTCCCCAGCTCCTCTCCCTCATGAAAAGTCTCCCAATGCCTGGTGGTGTCACCTCCAGCCCCCACCTTGCTGCTGGGGACAGGTCAGTGCTCAGCAAGGAACCCCTGTTTCCCAGAAATATCCCAACCTGGCTGATTAGAAACATCCATAGGTAAAGAGGAGAAATCCTCATTAATAATGCCCGTTTCTTTGGCAGGCACAGGGAAGGACAAACAGAGCACTGTCCTGGGTGTGGAGGTCCCGAAGCTGCCCAGTGTTTCAAATGAACCCTGCTGAGGACCGAAATCCATCTCTAAGGGGTTTTCCCCCGTGCAAACCCTTCCTTGCTGTCAGGAACTGAACCCTGCTCTGTTTGTGCCTCAGTTGCCCCAAGGTATGAGGGTAACATCCCTGACCTGCTCTTCCTAAAGGAATATATCAAAAGCAGAGGGCTTTTTTCCTCCCGCTGAAGGTTTGTGTTAACACATGATAATGGAGGAGGAGGGTGAGGATGAAGGAGCCTGGTGCACAGTTCTCAGGGGTGAAGTTGCTTGGGGAGAATTAATGATCATTAATTCTGTGTGTTTCTGTAAGGATCAGGCATTTTGTATGCAGGGCATATAAATAAACAGTTTTTGGCTTTGTTTCCCCCTCTGTTTCGGTGATGAGCCACTGTAGGGGGCTCTGAGCATCCTTTGCTTGGCTCCTGTCAGGGATGCTGTTTCTATCCTGCATTTCCTTCAGCTCCAGGAGCCACTGGGGTAACTTTCTGCTCTGATAGCAGCTCCCTGCCACGAGCCTGGGACACTGGGAGGTCCTCATTCCTTCATGGAAAGGGACTGCATGTTAATGTGATGGCAGCTGGGGTTCTCCAAACACAGGGCCGTCTCTGGGAACCCAAAATGCACATTCTGAGTCTCAGCTCGGTGACAATGCCCTAATCTAGAGGTTCCCTAATCCTGCTCCTCCGTCATGTGTGGGGTATGTGCTGTGAATAATATTGATGCTAACAAGCCACAGGAATTATGCTCCCACAGCTGGTTATCCACCCCCATCCCACCCCTTGCACGTCGCCTGGGGGGTTTGGCACTCCTGGAGGGCTCTCACTGCACCCACTTTGGAGGGCCAGGAGCATCCAAACCTTTTGGTGCCAAAAAGGAGAAGTGCCCTCATCCCTGGGGACCAAAAGCCACCACCTCCCTCCCTGTGGCCTCAAGAAAAGCTGGAGCAACCAGCTGCCCACACCAGCCCCTTCAGAGAAAGGGCTTTGGGGTCAGGGAGTGTTTGGCCACTTCTCCCTTTGCCTGAAGGTGATTTCCTTCCTGTTATCTCTCGCCAAATTGTGGCAGCTGCTGCCAGACCGGTGCTCTGTTCCCTGCTCCAACAATCCACTGCCCGCAGAGCCCTCCAGGCTTCTCCCTGCTCCAACATCCCACTGCCCGCAGAGCCCTCCAGGCTTCTCCCTGCTCCATGGCCACTCTCGCCAGGGCTCCCCAGCTCTCCCCATGAAGGGATGCTGCAGCCCCGGAGTCACAGCTGGGATGTGCTCTGCTGGACGTGCAAATCCACCCCACAGCCCCTTCTCTTGCTCAGGGGCTCAGTTTGGCTGCCCTGGGCTGGGAAATGGAGGGAGGAGGTGGGGAAGCGGCTGAAGGCGAGGGGAGGCTGAGATTTCTCCCCTTGTAACTCAGTGCATGGGGTGACAAGGTGGCACAGGAGCCCACAAGCTCCTACGATGGGGGGAAAGCCTCAGGAAAAGGTCTTCCAAATGCAACAAGTTTCGCAAGGAGCTGAGCCATGGGGATCTCAGGATTCCCCAGGAACCAGGATCGCGTGGGGAGCCAGCTCCTTGCTCAGTAGAACCAGCTCAGAGAATCCAGGAAAATCATTCTGACTCCCAGAGCGGTATCTCAACACAGCCCAGCTGCAGGCTCTGCTCCCGCTCTCCCTTCCCAAATGACCCACCTCGGTACTGGGATTTCATGGGAGGAAGTTCAAAGGGGAGAAATGCAAAGGATCCTGCACCAGGCTGCGTGCCTCCCGGAGCCTCCAGGCATGCTTTCTACCTGGCAGCCGAGTCCACACGCACCCCCGCTCAGGGAACACAACTCCCACAGAACTCTCACTCCCGAACCCGGCACACCGGGCACCGGCTGCTCCTGAGCATCCCCCAACACCCGGCAAGCCCTGGCGCAGCCCCGGCACGGCTGGGTGCTCCTCACCCTGCCCGCCTCGCCGGCACCTGCCTCCCGCCGTGGAGAAAGGCAAACGCAGATGGATCGAAACGCAACGCTTCAGGTTTCATCCCAGCACCGAAACCCAGCATTTTAAGACGCCACACTGCAAAAGCTGCAGCTCCCTTCGGGGAAGCGCCGCAGCCCCGCAGCCGGAGATGCTCCGTGCTCTGGCACCTCATGAACTACACATCACACCAGCCGGGAGAGAAAAATTGCTTTAGAAAACTGTTACCTGGATAATTTTCCTGAGCCCCTGCGCTGCCGCCAGGGAAGGACCAGGACTGGCAGAGCCTGAGACAAGCCACACAAAAACCCCTCTGCGTCCCTGGCCACCAAACCAGCTCAGGAGAAGTTTCTGAGCACCGATGAAAACACAGGAGCGCAGAGCTCCCTTGCTCTGGCAAAGCAACCACAATAATTTCGCCTCAGCCACGGGGACATTCGGAAATCGTTTTTGCAAGGAGCTTTATAGGAAATAGACGATGGAGTGGGTGCAGCTTTCAATATATTTGTTCTAGGATATAGTAACAGGCGCTAAAGCAAACACGGGCAGGGGAACCAGGGCGGGAGCTTCTGCTTCGCTCGTTTTAAATTACAAAGTGCCGAGACAGCCAGGTCTACGCTACATTCTAGAGTCAAAGGGCTGCCCCCGCGTGCCCCGGGGAACATGCACGCAGCCGGCGGAGGCGGTTCCTACAGCTGCATCGCCTTGTGCCTGGAACGAGCTGCAAATGTCACTGAACAAACTAAATGGATAAACGGACTCGGAAAAGCGCATCGCTTCTCGGGGGGAGCAGCTGGATGGCGTGTTTTCCTCTTTGCAGCGAAACGAAAAGGGGAAAAAAGGAAATCAAGGTAAACTTTGCACCTGTCCAATAGAAATCTAATAGGAAAGAGAGCTGTACACGGTCAAAGTCAAGTCCAGGCTCCAGGAGCGTCCAGGAGGACAGTTTCAGGTACTGCCCGCGCCAAGCCAGCACTCGGGCGCGAGGGACCCGGCGTGGGAAGCGCTTCCCGACCCTCCTGCGGGCGCCGGGACGGGGCAGCGGTCCGGCCCGGAGCCCCGCGGGAGCCCGCGGCCTCGGAGCCCTCCAGGGAGGGTCACCCCGCTCCGGT
>VZRO01004945.1:11706-92845 GCA_013397915.1 Daphoenositta chrysoptera | reverse complement strand
AGGAGAGCGAGGAGGAGGAGAAGGAGGAGGAGGAAGAAGAGAAGGGGACGGGTTGGGGCTGCCCGGCGCTGCGGGATGGGCTGGGGAGCGCCGCGGGCAGCGGCCGTCGGGGGGAGCCGAGCCGGGCTCGGCTGAGCCGGGCTCGGCACCGAACCCACCGAGCCCCCGCCGCTGCGGGGTCCTGGGGGCTGGACGGGGCTGGCGCGGGCCCCTCGCTGCTCGCGGAGGGAGTNNNNGATTAGGGGATGTCGCCGTCCCCATCAAGCCCGGGGAGGATTTGGAGGCTGTTGCGGTCCTCTCCCAGCAAGGTGGGAGTTGGGGGGCTGCTGCGGCGTGTCCCCCCAGCCCTGGCGGGGGGCGGAATGGGGGCTGTCACGGTGTCTTTCCATCCCAGGGGGCATTTTGGGAATTACCTCAGACCCCCTCCATTCCAGGAGGATTTGGGGGGTTGTCTCAGCTCGCCTTCAGCCGAGGAGGATCTAGGGACTGTCCCACTCCCCTTCCAGCCCCGGTCCCCATTTCCTGACCTGCCCCACAAGCCAGACACCCCGCAGCATCCCTGAGCATTGCAGGGTTATCTCCTTCCGCTTCCAAGCCTGCTTGGTTCACACCGGCATTCCGGGGGCTGCCCAGGGCTGGGGGGCGCCGGGGGGGATCACAAGCCCCTGGTTATGGAGGGTGGTGTTAGGGTGGGCTTGGGATTTTTGGGTGCTGGAGCGATGCACAGCCAGGGACAGGGAGCGCTGTGTTCAGAGCCTGGTGCTGCAGCAGCTGGGTCCCCTTCGGTGCCTGAATACCTCCGTGGACCTGAGCTGGGGGCCACATTAAATAAACCCCATCCTGGGCACACAGAGTCCCAGAATGGTTTGGGATGGAAGGGACCTTAAAGTGCATCCAATCCCGCCCCCTGGCAGGGGCAGGGACACCTTCCACCATCCCGCGTTGCCCCAAGCCCCGTCCAACCTGGCCTGGAACACTTCCAGGGATGGTGTCTCACAGATCCTGATTTTTCTTCTCCTCCCTGTCCTTATATCTCATCATGGCTCTTCCCCCCAAAGGATATCCCCTCTTATTGGGGTTCCTTTCCCCAGAAGCTCTCCTGGATTTTACAGGGACCAGGTAAATTGTGGGTGCTGCTGTGAGTGGGTGGCTTGAGCTGCT
Organism: Daphoenositta chrysoptera; assembly: GCA_013397915.1. Taxonomy (NCBI): domain Eukaryota; kingdom Metazoa; phylum Chordata; class Aves; order Passeriformes; genus Daphoenositta; species Daphoenositta chrysoptera. The sequence goes on along the minus strand of VZRO01004945.1, from coordinate 91,684 downwards.
CCCGACCACCCTTTGCTGCACTCCCAGAAACTGGGCAAATTCTGTATTTAAAGTGACAGTGTCTAACAGCAGCCAGAGAAATCAAGGAAGCTTGTGGAAGGGGCGGGGGAGAAAAATGGACTTGGGAACGTGCCAGACAACTGTGTGCCATCACATATTTAAGTGTGGGGCAGCATCCACGGCGGGTTAGTGGGGAGAGCCAGGGGTGCAGTGGGTCGTGCTGAGCCAGCACTGCAGCACTCCCAGATGGAGCCTCCTCGCTCCCAAAATAGCACTTTGCAGCCCATTTATCACATTTAATTGCTATATTTAAAGAATTGATGGCACTCTGAAAAGCAAGGCAGCGGGTGGGCGAGGTCAGGCCAGGTGAGCCAGGTCCTGGCAGCTCTCACCAGCCGGGCTGCAAAGAGCCCGGCACCTCTCAGTCCTCCGGGCTCCTCAGAGAAGGAGCTGCCGGAAAAGAAGGCAGGCACCTTCCCTCCTGTTCCAAAAGCCATAAAACACAGCGGGTGAGTGATGCTAGAGGTTATGGGAGGGCGTGAGGCTCTGCTGCTGACCCCTTTGACTTTGAAGGGTGGAGATGCTTCAGGGTTTGCAGGGGATGTGTCCCATGCCATACTGCAGCGGGGTGACTTTGGGGACGTGGGGGCTCTTGCCTGGTGGCACCATGGTGACTTCCTTGCCTACTGCAAACACCCTGGGTTCTCCAGGGATGGCTGGGGGGTGGGGAAGTGGCAGCATCCAGCTCAGCAGAGCTTTGGGGAGCCAGGGCTGTGCCAGTGTGTGCACCAGTTCCCGAGGCCCCAGCATCAACCACCTGGTTGATGTTCTTCATTCCCAGCTGTCAGTGGTCATGCTGGAACCTGGAGCCCCTCAAACACAATGTGAACAGGCCTTCAAACCCCTGATGGACTTGGATTGATTTGGGAGCCTCCTCCACCATCCCCCCCGACCATAATTCTGCATTTGAAGCAGCATTGAAGACTTCCTGTGGTTAAAGGCCAGGAGATTGCATCTGCCATTGCCATGTCTCAGGATGAGATTAGGGCAGGCTGATGTGATTTGTTCCTACGATTCCATACAGACCGTTACTCATCGCCTCGTTATCTTCTGGAGGCTTCCAGGGAGAATTGATTGCTTGTGCCATGTCTTTGGTGGCCGCTGTCAGGCCACCTGCTCTGTGACACTGCTTCTGTTTCCCCCTCCGCAGTGATGGCCCGGGTTATGTTTGGTTTTGGAGCCTGGGGATGTGCAAGCACAGCTCTGGTTCCCCTCCCACCGTGTCCCACACTGGTTTTTTTTGCTGCTGGTGCTGCTCTTGTTGGCTGTTTGCAGATGGCTTTTTAGAGAAGGCTGGAACAAAAAGACAGTGAATGCTTTGGCTGGTTCCTTCTAGAGGCAGAGGGCATCATTCTTCCCTCTCCATCCCTCTGTTTCCTGCTGCTGCAAACTGAGGCTGAAGGCTCTCCTCATCCTCCTCTGGGCAGAGAATGGATGGAGAGGAGCAGCAGCTCTGGAGAGGAGCTGGGGGTTGTTGGTGGGTGCAAAACTGGACATGCTCCAGCCCAGAGCCCCCCGTGCTGGGCTGATCCCCCCAGCGTGGGCAGCAGGGGAGGGGGATTCTGCCCCTCTGCCCCTGTACTCAGGTGAGACCCCACCTGCAGAGCTGCCCCAGCCCTGGGGCCAACAGCACAAGGACCTGGAGCTGCTGGAGAGAGCCCAGAGGAGGCCCCGGAGCTGCTCCAGGGCTGGAGCCCCTCTGCTCTGGAGCCAGGCTGGGAGAGCTGGGGGTGCTCCCCTGGAGAGGAGAAGGCTTCAGGGAGAGCTCAGAGCCCCTGGCAGGGCCTAAAGGGGCTCCAGGAGAGCTGGAGAGGGACTGGGGACAAGGGATGGAGGGACAGGACACAGGGAATGGCTTCCCACTGCCAGAGGGCAGGGCTGGATGGGATATTGGGAAGGAATTGTTCCCTGTGAGGGTGGGCAGGCCCTGGCACAGGGTGCCCAGAGCAGCTGTGGCTGCCCCTGGATCCCTGGCAGTGTCCAAGGCCAGGCTGGACGTTTGGGCTTGGAGCAGCCTGGGACAGTGGAAGGTGTCCCTGCCAACATTGCAGTATTTGAACCCAGCCATTAACCTTTGCTCAGCAAACACTGGCAGCAGCATCCCTTTAAAATTCACACCTGTGACACTGGAATTGCTCATTTCCCTGCAGGAGCACACTTGGGAAAAAAGGAATAATTTTTTCGACATTTCCCACTTGAAACTGTTGGAAATGACATTTCTTTCACTTTAAATAAATCCTTCGAGGTGTATTTGCAAAGGGTTTGGCACTAAAGTCCTGTTTCAGGTTTTACCTTGACCCAGGTGATTTCTTTCCCTCCCTGGCTCACGCCTTGTTGGAATTGCAAAAGGTTTTGTAAAAATCTGCTTTTAAGCCAGGATGGGAGAGTCCCCAGGTGCAGGAAAAGGGGGGCCAACTCCCAGACTTTGTGTCTTGCTCTGGGGATGGTGCTGGGGCTGGATGCTCAGGTCCCATGGCCAACCTGTTTCCCTGTGACCGGGCAGAAATTCCCTTCCCCAGCACCAGCAGATACAAAGCCGGAAATAAGGGCCAGGCCAGGATGGGCCGACAAAACAGGATGGGGACGGCACATCCCTGTGGGTTGTGGCTGGCCATGGTTATCCCTGCAGGAAGAGCTCATCCCTGGGATTGGCAGCGACCCACTGCTGTCTGGATGCTGCACAGCACCTCCTTTTCCCGCTGCACAGCTCCCGTGTCCGTCTGTCCCTGCTGGCGCCGCCCGGATCCCATATGCCGCTTTTTAGGGCACGGGTGGCTCCTTTGGGACCCAGCCACCATCCGTCCCACTGTGCTCCAGCCCCACCGAGGGATTCCTCGTGCTAATCCAGGGAGCCGGGGGCAGCTGCACACGGCTGAGCTAACTGGTGCATATTTTAAGATGGTATCGATGCTTCTGCATTTAAACATGCCAGACTTGCAAAGGCAGCTGGAGGGCGGCGGGGCCGGGGGGCTGCTCCTCCCGGTCACAGCCCTGCCGAGCCGGGAGCTGCTTCCCGGAGAGTGCTGGAGGCACTCAGGGGGCAAGGCAGGGCAGGGCAGTGCATCAGGGCCCCCTGGGTGACCTGGAGTCATCAGGGTGGGTTTTCACCCCAAATGAGCGGAAGCCTGCAGTGCTGGGCCGTGCTGGCCTCCCTGGGCACGAGGGAACAGTGCTTTAGGTGCCCACAGCCAGGCTTGGCTTTGCTGTGTCCAGGGCCCGAGGGAGAAAACGCTACCCCGGCCCAGCAGGGAAGCAACAAATCCCGCATGGCAAAGCCACACGATCCAGGAGGGGAGAGGCTCTGGGATACAGAGCCCGGGGCGTGTTTAACTGCTCTGTTTAAACCACGACATCCGAAGGAGAGAGCACCTTCTCCCCAGCCGCCCGCAGAGCCCGTGCGTGCTGGTAATGCTCTATAAATACAAGAGCAATAAATAATGGATAACCTGGATGGGCATTAAAGTGTAAACAGGAGGTGAAGGGCTCTCTCCCATTACCGGTCCCCCGAGAGCCACGCGCATCCCTCTCTCCGAGTCCGGCTTGACGTTACTCCAACTGCAGAGCCCTTAGTCACAGCAGTGACAATATCATAGATCAGTGGCTCCAGAGTTGGGGAAAACAAGCCAAAAATAGTCCGGAGGGCAGAGTCTTCCTCCCGATGGTGTGCTGGATTTGCCTGCGTCAGCGTTTTTGCCTGTGATGCTCCTCTGCCTGCACGGGCTGACCCTCCCAAGGAGTCAGAGTCCTCTCCGCGGCACTCTCCATGCCAGAGAGCTTGGGAGTGCCCCTGATTTGGGAGGTTTCATCCCCCTTGGATGCAGCTGAAGTGTTGAGCTGTGCCAGCTGGATATGGTCCCTAGAAGTCACTGCCCTGTGACTGAAGGTGGCCCCATTCCCAAGCCGGGGAATTGTCCCCATCACCATGGTGACCGTGCCCACGGATGGTCCCGGGGATGGCACGGACACCCACCTGATGTGCGGAGAGAAAAGGAGATTAAATGAATTTGTGGATGTGACAGGGGATAGTCTGGGGAGGAGACTTGTGCTGGGAGCTGCAGGAGGGGCTGGTCGGAGTCAGTCGGTGTTTGCACAGCAGGGGGGTCCTGTGCTGCTTCCACAGGGTCCTCACAACCCCCAGTACAGGCAAACCCTCCTGGTACCAGCTGTTAATGACACATCCCAGGGTCCACCCTCCTCCTGGAGAGGAGCACAGCGCTTGGAAAACAAGCTGGCTCCGAGCCCTTCTCCTCCTGCAGCCTTGCTCTGCCCGAGCTGGGCATTAATTCATCACCCGGCTGCAAACAGCGCAGGAGCGCCTCTGCTTCGGGAGAGAGGAAAGGGCTGAGCTCTTCATCTGCGCGGCTTTCCCAGGAGCCTCACGCCGAGCCACGGAGCTGGGTTTGGGAGCTGTGCCAGCCGGGCTCGGGGTCGGGCACTGGCAGATCCGGTGTGTCACGGTCCGGTTGGGCTCCTTCCTCTGCGAGGGGCTCTGGCACTGAGCCTGGGCAGCCAGCGTGTCCCAGGGCAGGCCCAAGGCCAGGCTGGGCTCGGGAGGGATCCATGGATGAGCCGGCAGCGTCGGCTGGGAACGGGGCAGGCCCCAGGTTCTCCCCTTTGCAGGGGCTGATGCTCAAGGTCTGGCCGGGGCTGGGGGCTGCTGACCTGGACACGCTCGTGTTGTGATTCCTCTGGTTTCCCCACTCTGCGCTGCCCTTGTGAGACCCTGCCTGGAGTCCTGTGTGCAGTCCTGGTGTCCCAGCACAAGAATAAGGACGTGGAAGTCTTGGAGCAAGTCCAGAGGAGGCCGTGGAATTCATAAGGGGAGTGGAGACCTCCCCTCTGGAGACAGGCTGGGAGAACTGGGGCTGTTCAGCCTGGAGCAGGGAAGGTTGCGTGGAGAGCTCAGAGCCCCTTCCAGGATCTAAAGAGAAGCTGGAGAGCGACTCTCCATTGAGAACTGGAGTGACTGCACAAAGAGGGATGGACACCTTTAAACTGCATCTCTCTTAAAGAGAGAAGGTTTGGATTAGGCATTAGGAAGGAATTCCTCCCTGTGAGGGTGGGAAGGCCCTGGCATAGGGTGCCCAGAGCAGCTGTGGCTGCCCCTGGATGCCTGGCAGTGCCCAAGGCCAGGCTGGATGGGACTTGGAGCAACCTGGGATAGTGGAAGGTGTTCCTGCCACGGCAGGGAGTGGGACTGGATGATTTTAAAGTCCCTCCCAACCGAAACCATTCCAGGATTCTGTGATTTGTGTATTTGAGCTGCTAAAAGCAGAAGAAAAACATCCCCATAAAATTTCAAGCACATTTTATTTCCTGGATCTCCCCCAGCCATCTTCAAAAGCAGGAGCGGTCTGTGATGGCAAGAGTGCATCTGTTTAACAAGGCGCCTAGGCCATGAAGATACATTCCCAAGGGATAATAATGGGATTGCTGGAGTGCAGGGAACAGGCACCTCCATCCATCACTGATTCCCCTTCTCCTACACTCCTCCCTGAGCCCTTCAGGCCTGTTTATCTTCCTGCCTTTCTTTGGAGAGCTGTTATTTCTTGCTTTTCCGGGTGTCAAATCCACTTGCAGAGTATAAGGTGTGGGTTGGAGGCCACGTTAATGGTGTGAAGAGGGTGAGCAGGATGGTGGGGGAGCCGACCCTCCCCCAGACCCCGCTCGGGGCTGAGCTTTATTCCCAGGTGGTGGCTGATGCAAATCTGCTCGAGCATCCCGAATTGTCCAGTCAAGTGGAAGCCAAGGGGGTGATGCAATCGGAGAGCAGGCAGCTGACGGGCGGCCGGGCTCCCTCCACAGCTCCAGCATGTGCTTCCCTGCGTATTTCTCACTGCCAGCCAGCTGAGCTCTCCTTACGACACCGAGCAAATGAAAAAGTATAAATTTCCCCGAGCTTGGAACCGGGGGAGGGTCGCAATTACTCACACCGGAGCTGACAATTAATAACGGAGATCTGACAAATTACATGCTCACCTGGGCTAATGCACAGCACCTGGAGAATATTAAATTAACGCTCACAGACACCCTGGGCTTGGAGCTGTGAAGTCCTGCTTTTGGTGCCTGATGGCAGAGCTGAACTCAGAGCTCCTCCTGTGGGCAGGGTGAGGGAAGGACGGAGAATTCCTCAGGGAATTTCTGCCCTCCAGCTGCTGAAACACTGTGATAGGACCTGGTTTGGTTTTGCATTATTCAGATGACATAAATAATCTCCTGAGTCTAGAGGGGAAAAAAAGGGCAGTCACGGCTCCTTTTTGCAGAAGGTGACTGGGGGTGACCCTCCCCAGTCCCAGTCCTGCTCTGGATGGCGACTGGGCAAACGTGGCCTCCTGGGAGGCAAGGAGAAGCCAGTGTAAGACCTCTGCAAAGAAGAGCACGAGACCTGGGTGTCCCACAGCCCCCAGAAACCCTACATTATAGCTCAGCCATTTTTCCTCCTCTCCCACGGGCAACAGCACTTTCGTGGGTTTTGGGTCTCCCTTGGGTTTGGTGGGAGGATGTGTGTGCAGCATCCAGCAGCTCTGCAGGGAACCTGGCCCCAGCAGGGATGGTTTGTGGTGAATTCTTCCTGAATCCCCCCCGCATTGGGGACGATTTCTGAGTCACAACAGAGCTCTTTGCAATGCTTCAAAGTCCTGCCTGCAGAAGGGATGCTCAGGGGGAGAAGCAGAGGCCAGTGCTCAGCAGGATTATAAATAACTTGCTGTGGGGACCTTCCACCTTCCCTTCTGTGGCACGGCCATAAATCCTGTGCTTTGGGGAGCTCCAGTGCATTAGCGAGGGCTGTAAAGCACCGGGGGCCTTGGCTGGGCACTGCTGACTGAAACAGCAGCAAAAGCCCAGCGAGAAAAATGCATCCCATTTTCTTTTACGAGCCAAAGCAATCTGCTGCCTCAAAGTGCACTTTAGGAGATTCACAAACTGAAGCCCAAAACAGGCAAAAGACCTCCAAAGCTTGCTGAGGCTGGGCTGGGGCAGAGCCTTGGATCCTCTCCCCGTGCTGCTCCTCACGCCGTGCATCCAAGCAGGGTGGGCTTTCCTGTGCCACCACGGGCAGGGCAGCACAGGTGGCACCTGAGCAAAATGCTGCAGCCAGAAGTCTTGCAGAAGAAAATGCAGACAAGGGAGGTGATAACATCTGGTAAATGAGCCTTCTCTAATTGCTGTTTTATGGTTGTTTAATGGCTGGCGTATAAAACCCCAACAAGCTTCATCAAGGTTGCAGTGAAACCTTCTGAGAAGCAAAGGGCTGCTCCGAGACTGCTGCGTGGCAGGGGGGGCAAGGAGAGCCCCCAGCTTTTGACTTTTCAAAGGCATTTCCTGAGTCCCCTTCCCGCGGGACCTCTCTGCTGCTGGCCTGGGAGCTGGGGGAGACGTCACCTGCGCAGGGTCCCTGCAGCAGGGAGGGCAGGTACCTCTCAGCAGCCCCAAATAGCTCCTGCTGGCCTTAGAATAGAGGGGTTTTTTAGAGAACTGCTACGCGGAGAAGGCTTTAGGGGTGAACAAGCCTGATGTGTCCTGTCCAGAGTTATTATTAATTTCAGAGCTGCTGGAGTTGCTTGACTCTGGTGATGCACCAAGGGCGTGGGACCAGCTGGCCCGGGAGCAGAGCCAGCTCCATTGCCAGCCCATCCTCAGCCGGAGGCTGGTGCACGCAGGGAATGGCACAAGGAATGGCAGCAGTCCCTGTGCTGGCTGCTGGGCACACGTGGCTGTCCCTGGGCTCTCGTTCTTGGCAGGGAATCGTTTGGCCCCAGCCCTGCTCAAAGCAAAGGTCTCTGTCCTCTGTGTTGAGGAAGCTTCTCCCTCCTCCCCAGCGCTGACCCGTGCTGGTCCCTGACCCTCTCTCCAGAGCATCCCTCTCCCACCTGGCCATGCTCACCACCATTCCAGGGCTGGAGGAGTCGCTCCTCCACGGGGACCCCAGGACATGGTCCCCAGAGGCAGCCCTGGTGGGTTGTTTCCAGCTGGCACCAGCAATGGTCCAGCTGTGGTGGCTCTTGTTTACTGGTCTGAGGCCTGCAAAAGATTAGGAGAAAACAGATGGCTCCTAATTGGCAGTGCCAGCTTGCTTCCTGCTCTCCAGATAAACCATTAAATTAAGGCTTAAATCAAACTTCGTACAAGTTAGGAGGCTGCTTGTAATTATTTCAAAATCTAGACAGATTTAAGGGCCTGGATTAAGGCTCTGTTTACTGTAATGAATGAAAAATGCCTGCTCTGTCCTGTGAGGCTGAGCAGCAAAGGGTTGAAGTGCTGGACCAGCAAAATCCTCAGGCTCTGATGACCGAAGTTTTGGGGGAAAGCAAGAGGTCGTGGACTTTGGCCAGGCTTTTCTGTGAGAGTAGACCTGTGATGGGGCTACCGAGGAGCATGGAGCTCACTCTGGGACACAGTGACACCATCAGGAGGCTCTGGACATCCATAGGGAGTCACAACGGGGTTCAGGGCTGAGCAAAGTCTTGGGATAATTTTAATTGGAGCTGAACGCAGCTCAGTTAAGATAACATTTAACAAGCTGACCGGCTAAGGCTGATTAAAAGGGAGCGATGCCTCTGGATCTCCCGTGAGCGCCTCCCACTGGAGCATAAGCCCCTGAGTTTGTGACATACCAAGGTCACCTCTGATCCCTTAAAAAATTCTCCAGGAAATGAGAGATTTTTGTTGTCCCAAAAAACCCCAACATGCCTGCAACTCTGACCAAGAAATGTCTGAAACTTCTCCAGCTCTCAACCCATCCAAGCAGGGCAAAGGGCCTCAATTCCACCCTAAATCCACCGAGAACTAAATCCACTTTTACCAAAACTTTGTTTGGATGACAACATTTAACCTCTGCAGGAATCAGTTCCTCAGTCGAGTGTCCCGGCACCGAGGGGATCAGGGACATTTGGAGTGCAGTTGCAGGCAGACAATTACCAGGAGGCTGGGAGGGAAAAGAAAACATCTTTCATGGCACTTGGGATGAAAAAGAAATTGGCGTGGCTGGATGTGGGAAAATGGAAATAACGGAAGTGTTCACCTGAGGGAGAGGATGTGGGCTGTGGGCATGGGCTGTGGAGAGGGAAGGGCACCTCGTACCCTGCAGGGAGCCGGCACCCTGTCATGGGACACAGGCTTACCCTGGCTGGACAGGCTGCCCTGCAGCCCCTGCCACCCCTCAGACCTCCATTTCCAGCCTCTCCAGCCATCAGGAATCCTAGCTCAGGCTAAGCTGAGAAAACCCCAGAAGGTTTTGACGGCAGCTGCTCTCAACCCCTCCTGAATAAGCCACGCAGGGACCGTATTCACCTCTCAGCAGGAACAGTGTCGGTTGTTAATTACTCCGTTTTTAGAGTTCCCGACAGGACAAGTGCCACACCACGTGTTCTGCCTCCTCCAAGATGCAATCCAAGCCTCCCGGGGCATGGAGAGCCGGCCAAGCATCCCTCCATGGAGCTGGGAGGGACAGAGATCACAATCCATGTGCAGCAAGCTGTTGGCAAGGTATGGCACCTCTGGGGACAGCAGCTGGCTGGGTGTCACATGCTGAGGGTCCCCCTGACGGCCCCAGCCCAGGCTGGCTCCCGTGGAGCTGATCCAGTGGTGGAGGAAAGATTCTGCAGGAGATCCTGGAATACCAGCTTGGAGGGGACCTCAGGGATCATCTGGTCCAACCTTTCTGGGACAAGACAGCCCAGCACCCTGTTCAGGTGCATCTTAGAAGTGTCCAGCGTTGCTGAATCTTCTGCTTCCATAGGGAGATTATTCCAACAGCTGATTCTTCTCACTGTGAAAAATTACCCTCTTGTGTCTATCTGGAATCTCCGCAGGAGTCACCTGCACCCATGACCCCTCACCTTTTCTGTCGGTTGGTGATGCCCTGGCTGATGGGGTCCCATTTTGTGCCCAGCCTGTTTCCCAGGCTGATCTGCAGAAGCCCCACTGCAGGGAAGGAGGGGATACATTTCTGTGCATTGCCAGGGAAGGTGGTAATACCCCACGCGTGGGCACTGAGTCCCCGATTATTTCCTAGCAACCTAGAGAAGTATTGATTGTGCCAAGCAGCACGTTCATGCTTCATCTCAGAGTGAAAAATTCGGTGCTGCCATGCAGTAAATTCAGCAAAGCATTCACAATTAATGCACAGTTCCTGGCCATGCCTTTTGGATAGGCTGCCAGGGCTGATTGATGATTGGAATTCTGCTAACTGCTTTAAGGAGCAAATTAAGGAGCAAGTTAAAATATCTGTGCTTTGGGCATGGAAAAACAGCCTCAGTGCGTAAGCTGGAAGATCACATTAGTCTAGACAGGCCTTTCAGCTGCCTCTCAAGGAGCTCCATCTTCATCCATCCCTGCTCAGCCCCACAGAACAGGAACAGCATCCATGGCCACATGCAAGGGGTCGATTCTTGCTCCCACAGGAGGATTTTTAGTGGGTGGAAGTGAAAGCTGGAGGTGCACCAGACCTCACAGCAACAGCTAAATGCCTTGGAAAGCAAATGGCTTGAGGAAAGATTGCCTGTGAAATGGAACAGCAAATACCAGTATCAATATCCACCGGAGGGTTTGTGATCCCTTCTCCCTTCCATCCAGGAAAGGAAGTCAGCTGGAACAGCTGCTGGAGAGGAGGAGGGCAACGTGGAGGCTTAAGGAGCAAGATCCCTTCAGGAAACACCTCTGGGAGAGGGCAGATGAACAGGGTTTCCTACAGAGCAGACATGCAATAGGCTGGGCAGGGGTAGAGGTGCCTCGGTTGCAGCTGGATCAGGCACAGAGGACTTTGCCAGCCCCATCTCCTGGGACCCAGCTCTCCTTAAGGAACTCTCCCGACGCCGCAGGAGCTGCAGACTCCGGGTACAGACTGAGAGAGTGGAAATTCAGGCTGGATATTAGGAAGAAATTCTTTACTGTGAGGGTGGTGAGAGACTGGAACAGGTTGCTCGGGAAGGCTGTGGACCTGGGTAAGACCTTGATCAAGCTGGTCTGCTGGGAGGTGTCCCTACTTTTGAGCAGCGACCAGGAGGGGCTCACTCAGCCTGTTTATCTATTCCAAAGGCTTCGCTGCCTTTCCCGTTTCAGTTTGACAATGGCCACGCTCAGCTGGATGGCAAATCCGAGGGGGGAAGCTGTGTAACCCCGGCACAGTGAGGGGTCTGCAGGAAAAGCAGGCACAGGTTGTTTAAGGAGCAAAGGAGCGCAGAGAAGTCCCGGCAGCGTTGCAGAGCATGCACAGAAAGGGCTCTGAGAGCCCACTGAAAATCAAGTGGCATTAAGGCATGAATAAGCAACCGAGGGGAAATAAAAAGGCCTGCATATTATAAAGAGGGATGAGGAGGAAGGGAGCAATTCACCGTGGGAATGAAAGTGCTGCATCAGCCTGGCGGCTCCGGCAGCAGCCGGAGGGATTGATCCGTGTGCTTGCTGGGAAACGTGCCACCACCCCAAACGAGGGCTCCTCCGTGCTGCCCTGGGCACTGCCCTCCCCGCGGCTCTGGGCATGCAGAAATGCAGGGGGCAAAGCACCGCTCTGGGCAGGATGGGGGAGCAGCCCCCTCTGCAGAGAGGACCCTCCACACAGGGCGGGGGGTGCTGCCTTGGCCTCTCTGTCAAACTGCCTGGGCTTAGGTTGGAAGGGACCCTAAAAATCATCTTGTTCCATGGGCAGGGACACCTCCCACTGTCCCAGGCTGCTCCCAGCCCCAATGTCCAACCTGGCTTTGGACACTGCCAGAGATCCAGGGGCAGCCACAGCTGCTCTGGGCACCCTGTGCCAGGGCCTGCCCACCCTCCCAGGGAAAAATTCCTTCCCAATATCCCATACAGCCCTGCCCTCTGGCAGTGGGAAGACATTCCCTGTGTCCTGTCCCTCCATGCCTTGTCCCCAGTCCCTCTCCAGCTCTCCTGGAGCCCCTTTAGGCCCTGCCAGGGGCTCTGAGCTCTCCCTGGAGCCTTCTCCTCTCCAGGTGAGCACCCCCAGCTCTCTCAGATACCCAAGGCAGAGATAGTGAGGGGGAAGAAAGGGCAGGTAAGTGGATTGAAAGAATTTACAGCTCCTGCACAAGAATAGGTGGAAAACTCCTTTGGAGTTGGGAGAGGGAATGCAGGGATGATTGGCTTTGCTGCTGGTGTTGTGGGAAGGTGACCCTGCCGCCAGGCACTGCAGAGTTAAACAACTTTCCTGGCTTGTGACATAGAAATATGATCTATCTGGGGAAAAGCCGGACTTTTACAGCCTTAACATCAGCCGTGACATTCTGGAGCTTCAGTATTCCCCTGGCAGAGTGCTGGGTAAATGCCACTGCTGGTAAAGTCTGATGACCTCTGGAAATTCAGGGGCAGTTGTACAGACTTGGAGGAGGACTTTGAGAGCCTCATCCCCTGCAGCAAAAGGTCCAAATTCTCACCACTACATACTGGACAGCAACTGTGTCCCAGGCAATATTCCAGTGCTTCCAGCTGAGTGCTACAATTCCCTGAGCACCGTGGATGTCAAACAGCAGAGCATGATTGTGATCTGTTGCTGTACAGAATTCGTAGTGCACAAAGAAAGAGCTGGGAAAACGCTTCGGTGTTCAAAAAAAGGAAATAAACCTGCTCAGTGTCTGGTGTGCACGTAGAGAGACACGGAGTGTGCCCCAGGTGCTGGGGAAGTTAAATTTGTTAGCAGCCATGACTTGTTAAATGAATTTCCCTGCATTATCTGTCAGGAGCTGACTGCAACTTGGTTATCTTTGCTCGTGACACAGGATTATTGCCAAGTTATTTCTTGCTCCGTTGATGGCTGCGGAGCTGTCAGAGATTTCCTTGCAAGGCATCACAAGCGTGAAGCTGGAAGCTGTTCCCAGTGACCCCTGGCTCCTCCCTGGCTCAGTGACAGTCACACAGCAGAGGGGATTGCTTACTGTGGACCCCAGTGTGGGGGACAGCCACTGCTTCAGCACAGACTTCTTCTGACAGATGCATTAGCGATATTGTGGGGGATGAAAAGATTTAACTACTTACTGGCAGAAAAAGTGAAAAGAGGAACAAAGAAAAGGCATCTCCAGGTTGTCTTTATACTTCCAGGGGTTTAGGCAGTAGAAATTAGAGTATCTGGGTGGGAATTCCCTCCCAGGGACATCCCATGGCACCGTGGCTCAGGTGTACACCCCACCTTTCTATCCTTTCCATAGAAAAGGGCTTTTGTGGCTCAGGGGTACCACAGCAGCCAGTCTGCCTTTTCAGTGACATGAAAATCCTTGTGTGCCAGTTCCTGGGTGAGTTCATCCCCAGCGCCTAGGTCACCATTTCTGCTTGGAAACCCTAACCCTGAGCCTCACCCTTCACTGAAAACAGCCAGAGACGATGGATGTCCTTGCTGGCTGCATCCCTCACCACCAGCTGTCCAGGATTTTGGGAAGGAATGAGCTTTTGTAACCCTGTGCGAGAGTATTGGAGTTCTTGTCCCCTCAGCTTGGCTCCTCTGGAGTCCACAGCAACGTTAATCACACCCTGACCAGCTGCTGGAGGGTTTGTTTTAAATCTCCCCAGACAGCTCTGGCTCTGCAGAGAGTTCATTAAACATGAGCACTTTCTGTCCTGAGAGAGAATTAAATGAGTTAACACATCCTAACGAGGAACCTAAGTGCTGGGTAATGGCAATATCAGTGAGCACCGCGGGGCTGGATGCGCGGATGGGGCGCAGGGGACTCGTTGGGAAGAGCCCAGAGATCTGGCTCGGGCTGGGAAGTGTCCCTGGAATGGGGATGATGTACAGTGCTCTGCCTGAAGAGCCACAACGGGGTGGCCCTTCTGAGAGAGAAATCATGGGATCGCAGTGTGGCTTGTGTTGGAAGGGACCCTGAAGATCATTTAATTCCAAGCCCGTGCCTATGGGCAGGGACACCTTCCACTGTCCCAGGCTGCTCCAAGCCCCAATGTCCAGCCTGGCCTTGGGCACTGCCAGGGATCCAGGGGCAGCCACAGCTGCTCTGGGTACCCTGTGCCAGGGCCTGCCCACCCTCACAGGGAACAATTCCTTCCCCATATCCCATCTATCCCTGCCCTCTGGCAGTTAAAAGCCCTGGGATCCCACAACCAAAGGCAATTTGTCACAACACAGTGGGACAGGCGCTCGGGTGCAGGAGTTAAACAGGTTTGCTGTGTGCTGCTGATGGAAAAAGTGGGGAAGGAGAAAGGTGGGCAAAGGGAAAGACAAGGCAGGTGGCCAGAGACTGGAAATACAAGCTAGAAAAATCAAAGGACACGCTGTGATTATGGATGGCCACGGAAACAGGATTGTCCCCTCAGAAGGCAATTAACACTCGAGGTACTTTGATGTTACTTTGCTCCTATATTTAATCCGAAGTTAACAAAGCTTAGCGAGGAAGATGCTGGGCTTTGGAGGAGCTGCTGCTACAGCCCCGACAGCAACAGGGGAACTGGAGCTATGGCCCCCAAACTGGGGGGCTGTGAGGGGAATGGGGTCTGAGGGAATGAGGGAATGGGGCTGAGGATGTGAGGGAGGGAATGGGGCTGGGGGAGTGAGGGATGCGCCTGAGGGAGTGAGGAATGGGGCTGAGGGAGTGAAGGAGGGAATGCAGGGCTGAGGGAGTGCAACTTTCGCCCCTTGGTCGTAAGGTCAGCCCCAAATGGCAACTCTCTGCCAGCAGACCGGCACAGCCAATTAGTTAATTGGCTTTCCATGTTGTAAAGTAGCCCCTTGAAGTTAAAATCCCCATCCAAGGAAGGTTTTTCTCCAGTTCCCCTCCCTCTTCATAGGATCCAGGGAATTAAGCTCAGTCCTTTCCTCTGCTTTGCAGAACAGCACAGTTGGGTGAGAGGGCTGCTACTCTTGGTTTAGCAGAAAAGTGGCATTAAAAACAAAAAAAAACAATGAAAAGAAGCCTTAGAATGGCCATTTCTTATTTTTCTGATGTCTCTGTATCCGGGGGCTGAAAAATATTCACATTTCCCTTGGTAAAAGGGAAAGAACTGTGGGGGGAAGTGGATCTGCTTTGAGGTGGAGTACAGATCTCAATAAATTCTAATCAGCTGCTCAGGAATGGACACAGGGGAGTGGGGAATTGGTAGATAAAGCATCAGCTGTTAAAAGAAACACCAGGCAGCTCCTCCTGGCTGGATAAATCAGAGAACCCTCTATATTCACGTGTAACCAAGGAAGGTGAATTCATGAGGCCTGGAGTTGTACTCTCATGTCAGATTAAACTTGGATTTATGGCCTGGAAGATTACATTGATATGTACCTGTGGTGGAAAAGTCTTGGTTTCGTTCTGAGCCCTGCTCTTCCCTGCCAGCTAGGCACTTAGTCAAGAAAATAAAATAGAATAGAAGCTGCCGGGACAGAAATTCTCATTTTCCTTCAGGCCAGCCCAAATAATAAATCCGCAACCAATTAAACCTCCCACTCATCCCTGCTCCACAAACCACAGCCTCCTGGAAAGCTCATGGCCCCAGCTGAGATGGAGCTCCTCTGTTCCTCTCACTGCACAGGTGAAGCAGCTGCTCCTAAGGGAGAAATTTTCCTGGCTTCTGGTGATTTCATTCCAGGCATTTACCTGTTCCAATTGTACTGCCTCTTGTTTCTAGCCCGTGTCTGCTCTGCTTTGCCTTTACAAGGCTGCCAGCAAGCACTCGGGATTATTCACACATATTTGCTTGCAAGCATCGATCAGTTTGATCACCCTTGCAATCATTATTCTTGCAAAGACCAGAAGCTTTTAGCCTGCTTTGTTTAGTTTTTAAATGTCAGAAGCAGTAGAGTTTGCAAACAGAGAGGGAAAGGGTGATAAGAATGACCCATTCTGATGTTACAGCAGGAACTAGAAGTAAATTTAGAGACTTGGAGGTTCAGAGAAAGGGTTGTGGGTGAGAAAAGGACAAGAAAGAGGAGAAATGGGGGTAATATTTCAGAGAGACATGGAGAAACTTTCCTGCAACACAGAGCTGTGTCTGCCAGTAAATCCCCTGGCACGTCAAGAAGGATCTTTACGTTCCTTGCACTTAATGAGGGATTTTCCTGTTAACAAGCCCTCACCAAGTTCGCACCCAGGGGACAGCAGTGCTCTGCCCCTGGGCAATGGCAAGGGGCCAAAAAGTGTCAGGAGGGCTCCAAGAGCATCGAGGGACTGAGCTGAAACCTCTGTGCCAGATGGGACTGTGGCTCCAAGGTCAGGGGTGAGGAATTCATTGCACCCCAAAAGTCCCCAGTCCTGGGCTTGTTTCCACAGGCAGGACCCAAAGGAATGGATCTGGCCCTCAGAAAATTGAAATGAAGCTTGTAGGCTGTTCCTTCCTCATTTTTTTGAAAGCTTTTCTCTCCCAATCTTTAATCAAATGTTTCTTCAGCTTTTTATATAGTTCCTATCAAAAAGCCCATCTGCGAACAAAATTTCCCTCATTTCCAGCTTAATATTTTTTTCTGCGAGTGGCAAAATGTTCTTGTCTGAAAAATGTTTAATAAATTTCCCTCTGTCTCTTGCTTTTATTAGCTGTGCTCTCCTGTTCCTGACGATGCTCTCTGCCATTCCCGTGTTCCAGAGCCCACTGAATTATTCAACCCATTTATTTCTGACTTTGGGTATTGTTCTGATCTGCCAGCGTGTGCCAGTCAGATGGGAATGGGGAAGTGTTCTTCCTCCAGGGGGGAATGGAAACCCTACAGTCAGGGAAATCGTATCCTGCACTTGAGGACTTGCCTGGCATGGGATGCTTGTGGGAACAGGCACTTTTAATGGTCTGTATGGGAAAAAGCTTCTCCAGGACAACTTTTCCAGCCCTGGGGCCAACAGTAGAAGGAGGTGGAGATGATGGAGCAACCTGGGATAGTGGAGGGTGTCCCTGCCCATGGCAGGGGGTGGGAATGAAATGAGCGTCAAGGTCTTTCTCAACCAAAACCCTTCTGTGATTCCACGAACTCTGCCTTGTGCTACAGAGAAATCCATCCTGGCCCAGCTCTGCATAAATACCGTGTTGTACCTGCTCCAAAAGTGCACCAGGCTGCTTGTCATCCAAGGACTGGGCTGGGAAGTGTGGGGGTGTTGCCTGGGAAGGGAGAGCTGCCCACATGCAGGAAAACTGTATTTTCACACACTGCCTTTCAGACATTCATTTGCCAGAAAAGAAATATTCCTCCAGGCATGAAACAAATTGGTCCTATTTCTGTCCTTGCCGCCCTTAAAGCTGCCTAAAGGCTATGCTTTATTGGAGAAAAGGGCTTTATTATTTTGGAAAGCAGGGCTTGGGGGAGCAGATCATTATCAGAATTTAAGAGCTGGATAGAGACTTAGCCATTGCTAAAAGCCTGGTGTTAAATGGGCTCCTGTTTACTGATATTTGTACTTTCCACTGGCTGAAAAAAAAAGGAGAAAAGACCTTGGTTTCACAAAGGATATCAGGACAAAATAGGAAGTCATCAACAGGATTTTTAGCTGTGTGTTCCTTTTGATTACCCAGCCTTGTCCTGAACACACATTACTGCCAAAGCACCCTGAGCTGCTCCTCGGTGGTGTAGGCCCCTTTATTGTCTATCCCTGCTCTCCATTCCATTGCTTCTCCAGCATGGAAGGCTGGGTTTAGCTTGGCCTGGAAGGTGGCAGGCGTGGATGAATTCCTGAGGAACGTCCTTGGAGTCTTCTCACAATTTTCCCCTCAGTTTTCTGCATAAACCCCAGTGCAGCCACATCCTTGTTCTCTCCTCACTCCTTCCTTGGGTGAGCCTGGAGCTGTGATGGATCCTGACATTCTGAGAGCAGTTGGATTCCCAGGGATCTGTGACCAACTACCAGTGACCAAATCTGCCTCCGTGGAGCTCCACCAGGCTGAAGATGCTTCTCCATCCCCCTGGGACCTCCCTGTCCATTGAAACAGCCCTGATTGTCCATCCAGCATTTGCACAGGACGGGGTCAGGTTCCCATGGCTGCTCCTCAGCACTGCAACAGCAGAAATAACCAGAGACAACTGGAGATCTGTGCACCAGCTCCTGCCAGGGCTACAAAACTCCGTGCACTCATTAGGGATTCGGGTAGGTTATTTCTGAACCTGAGCAGCTTCTTGTGCTTGTGTGATGCAGCATTTGAGATAATAAATCCTCTGGGAACAGGGTTGTGCTGCAGAATGCACCGGTGAGTGCCCAGGCTGGGGCTGGAGCAGCAGAGCTTGAATTATCTGGGTTTTTCCTGTTATTTGCAGAATTCAGCCTCATGTTACCCTGGATGAGAGAGAAGCTCTTGCAGTCATAATTAAATGTCACATACATTTAACAGAGTGTAAGTCTCTATTCCAAACTCCCTCTTCCATCTGGCTCCAGCACAGCTGAGATCAGGCTCTTCACAGCCTGGGAAATGATATTAGGGCAGTTTGTGTTTATCACAGCCATGACTGATGCCTGCAGTCAGCTCGTGATATAATGAAGGAAGTTCAGGCAGCACAATGGGGATGTATATTTAGAAGATGAAATAGGGCCTTGTGAGCCATCGAGTACCATAACATTACCACTGGGGAGTGTAAATAAGGAGTGGAACATAAGGGTGGCTGAGTCACCGTGGCGGGGAGCTTTTCTCCACCCAAAAAAGCACCTGTCCCCTCCTGAGAGAGGAGAGCTGAACTGTGACCCCTCTTGAACCAGTGCCTCCAATGCTGCAAGCTCCCAGACAGCTGGAATGGGGGCTCTTTCATTTCACAGAATCACAGAATCAGAACGCGAGGAGGGGTCAGGCTGGAAGGGCACACAGTGGGTCACCTGGTGCCACCTCCCTGCTCCAGCAGGGCCATCCCAGAGCACAGGGCACAGGATTGTGTCCAGAGGGCTCTGGAACATCTCCAGTGAGGGAGACTCCACAGCCTCTCTGGGCAGCCTGTTCAGTGCCTGGTCACTGCATAGGAAGGAAGTTCTTCCTCCTGTCCAGCTGGAACTCCCTGGGCTCAGGCCCTGCCCGTGGCTCTGGTGCCACTGCTGGTCCCCGGAGCAGAGCCTGGGCCCTGCCCTGAGCCCTCCCTGCAGCCAGGGACACCCAGGGACACCCGGGGACAGCCAGGGACAGCCAGGGACACCCAGGGACAGCCTGGCCTGAGGGCCCCTCTCAGCCGGGGCTCCTCTCCAGCCTGAGCAGCCCCAGCTCCCTCAGCCTGGCCTGGGCCCCGAGATGCTCCAGGCCCTTCCTTGGCCCCGCAGCCTCCGCTGGCCCCGCTCCAGGAGCTCCCTGGCCCTGCTGTGCTCAGAGCCCAGAACTGAGCACAACATCCTTGTCCAAAACGTGCGAGATCAGGTGTGCAATTCAGTTCAGCAGGGGCAGGTTTCTGACAGGAAATCACTGGGCTGCTGCTCACAGGCAGTGACAGAGCTCAGCCATCACAAAGAATTCCGCTGTCTACCTTCCCACATGCCAGTTTGTGTCTTCATTTCAGCTGTGATTCCCCTCTTGGAGCTGACAGCAGCTCTCACCATCTGGAGAGAGGTGTGCTTCTCCCTGGCTGAGCCTTCCAGCGTGGAGCTGCCGGAGGAGCACGAGGAAACATCACAGACTGGGGAGTGTCAGGTGTTTGTTTCTCCACAGGCTGTTCTGGGATGCCTGTGAATAAAGAGTGTGCTCCAAACTGACCTGAGAGCAAAGGGATGCTAAATATTGGGATCAATCCAGGCTGGGGCATGAGCAGATTGAGAGGAAGGATTTGGGGGTGTTGGTGGGTGCAAAATTGGACATGCCCCATGCCCTGGGCTGATCCCTCAGCGTGGGCAGCAGGGGAGGGGGATTCTGCCCCTCTGCCCCTGTGCTCGGGTGAGACCCCACCTGCAGAGCTGCCCCAGCCCTGGGGCCAACAGCACAAGGACCTGGAGCTGCTGGAGAGAGCCCAGAGGAGGCCCCGGAGCTGCTGCAGGGCTGGAGCCCCTCTGCTCTGGAGCCAGGCTGGGAGAGCTGGGGGTGCTCCCCTGGAGAGGAGAAGGCTCCAGGGAGAGCTCAGAGCCCCTGGCAGGGCCTAAAGGGGCTCCCGGAGAGCTGGAGAGGGACTGGGGACAAGGGATGGAGGACAGGGGGGATTGGCTTGGACATCAGAGCTCATTCAACATGTGCTGTTTATGTGGAATGGGCCGTGGGCTCATTCAACAAGCAACATTTCACAGATATGTTTAATTTTGAAAACTCATTGAAAAATCCCCAGAGCAAAGTGTTCTTGTAAAGTTGAAATGGAGCAGGCTCATTTTCGCTTTTGGGACTTCTGCTGGGAGATTTAATTGAAGCGTGTAATAACAGTTTAAAAAGTCCCAAACCAGACCAGTCCTCTTTAAATCACAAAGAGAACAAGATCATTTGGCTTCTGGACAGATTTTTGGAGAATATTTTGAACAGGAAAAACCCAGATATATAGAAATTAATAGAAGTTTTTGTCCTCATCTGGGGCTGGGTATGACCCATGGGCTGGAGAGAACGGAGTGATTTTCCAGCATCAGCCATGATTTCCGTGGTGAGGATTGCTGCTTGATTCACTGCAGATGAGTGAATTATCAGCAAAATATCTGTGTCCTTCTGCCTTTATTAAAGGCATCCTACAAGCTTTGCTGAACTACTTTGTCAGGGAGAAGAAAACCTCCTAGGGCAGGAATATCGACAGTTTGTAAACTCTGTCCTGACCTTTCTCCTTCACATAAACTTGGGGCTGAGTCAGGACAATAAATCTGCTGCATCTCATGCAGGAAGGGAAATGATTACTCATCTCTCCATGATGAAAGGGACTTTATCCTGAAGCCTGGCTGGTTGGTGATTTGCAGACCTTCCACAGAATGGGAAGGGATTTATACAGCAATAATGTGGCCCTGCATGGGGATGCTGCTGTGGGGCACTTCCATGTCTTCAGAAAGGCATCAGGATGTCTCTGCATTATTGCTGGCCATGGAGGGGAGGAAAAGAAGCAGGAGAAAAGATCTTGGCTAAGATCTACAAATCACAGATGGGCTATGGGTGAGGCATGGGAAGTGGAGAGTGAGGAAGAGAGGGATTGTGCATCAACCCAGAATAAGCAAACACAAGAGCAGACAAACGGAAGAGAAGCAGGATCTCCATGGAGATTTCCAATGCAGGTTAATTGAATAAAATATCTTCGCACTGTTTGCAAAGGTTCCTCCCAGGACCTTTGGAAGCAGCAGAAAGTGGAAGATGTGCTCCCTCAGCCTGGAAGGGCTGGGGTTGGACAAGAGGGCTGTTCCCAAGGAGCTCTTCCCACGCGTTCCTGGAGTAGAGAGGCAGAAGTGGGGTTAATTTTCTCCTTGACAGCAAGAATCAAGAGCTTATTTATGATGGGCAGCAGCTTAGTGGAGCCATGTTTGAACAGCCCTATAAAGAGCAGAAGTGGTTTGAAAGCCCTGAATGAAAGCCAGTCAGGTTTTTATATTTTTTTTAAAGCCTCATCAGGCTCTAAGCAGAGTTTGGCTTTGGTGCATGGCAGATGGCTCAGGAGATGTTTCTCTGCTCTATACATAGTAATTTTTGACCTAAATCTACTTTTGCCTCTTCTACAGAAAGCACACGTATTTCTACTGGTGTGGGAGATTTCCAGACCAATTCCAGGATAGGTTTTCTGGGAAAGGAGTGGGGAAAGCCCACTGCCATCCCTGGCAGGACACTGACCCATGCCAGAGACCATGCCAGGTTCTCTGCACTCAGTAGAACCAACAGCTCTGCCCTCTTGAGGACATGAATGCAGCTGGGCCGAATTCATTGCACCACTGGAACCTCTGTCTGCACCACCCTGAAGTTTTGGGAGCCATTCCCAGGATGCAGCTCAAGGCTGGGGGAACAGCAAGGGCTTGGGCTCACCAGAAACAGAATCACGGAATGGTTTGGGGTAGAAGGGACCTTAAAGCCCGTCCGGTGCCACCCCTGCAGGCAGGGACATCTCCCACTGTCCCAGGCTGCTCCAAGGCCCATCCAACCTGGCCTGGAACAATTCCTGAAGTGAAGCTGCCTCGGCCCTGCGTGTCACGATGTTGGTGACAGATGTGTCATGGTGGGAGAGTGCCCTTGCTCTGGCCACAGAGGAGCTCGGAACAGCACCTGACAAAATGTCTGCTGAAAACCAAGACGTGTAAGAAGAGGGTGAATCTCCAGCGCAGCTGTGTCAGAGATGAGCCAATCCAGGATCTCAGCAGGACCCCGATGCCTATTAAAATATAATGCCTCTGGCCTGCCAGCACTGCCCTGGTACATCCAGCGCTTTTTTCCAGAGCTGGTTGCTCATCCACAGAGCCAGGAGGGGCCTTAGCGGTGGGCCAGGAGGAGAGGCAGAGCTGCTGAAGGGTTTATTTGAAGCAGCAGTCCCGAAGCCCAGAGCAGGGGGTGCTCCAGGCTCACCTCACTGCTGTGGCCGGAGCTGAGGAGCACGGCCCATGCCTCACCTGCTTTGCAGCGGGCAGCTCCCTGCTGTCCCTCCGCAGGGTGTCATCGCCCCCTTCTCCCGGGGCTTAGGGAAGGAAGGAAGAGGAACTGAAGCCATCAGGGATGCTGTGACACAGGAATCCTTTCAAAGTGCTAATGCGGCTGCATTAGCGCTAATGGGCACCGCCACCAGCAGGCTCTCGGGAGGAGGGAGCATGCCGAGCGTTGAATTCCGCTAATGCTTCCTTAATCCAAGCAGTCTTTAAAAGAGTAATGAAAAGAGCTCCTGTTTACAAATAACCAGGGCAGAGCAGGGGATCGTAGCCGTCTCTGGGCTTTCTTGCACTTAACCCAGAGAGAGAACAGCCCCGGGCTGTGGGCTCTGCCTTGCCTCCCGTTACCAAATCCCACCCTTGGCACCAGGAATCACAAGTGTGTCCTGTTAAATAACCAGGTTGCCTAAGCTTGGTCTGATGTACTGAAACAACATTTGCAAAGTGCAAATCCCGCTGTCGGTTACGTAACTGAATTATCCTTCCATATGCCAGACAGCAATTCTACAGTTAATTGATTTTAATCTAATCATTTGTAGCCAGTCACCAGTTTTAATCAACCCTGCCCACCCCCAGCCCATCGCTTTGCATGAGCCATCTTTCCAGCAATTACTGGTTTTAATTATATGAAAGTCTGGTTATGTTTCATTAATTCTTGTCACATTACCACGGCCCTCCATTTCCACATCCAGAGTCCAGCCACCTCGGCATCATGATCCATTACAGCGGACAAACAGGAGCGTCCTCGCTCCAGCCTCATTAGATTTGGAATGCTAATCAGCAGGATTCAGAGGAGGCAAAACACGGCTACTCGCCCCTTCTCCTCTCCCTCCTCTGCTCTCCACAGCCTGGCTCCAGCACTGGGCACCTGCGTCTGGCCCAGGGGCATCAGAACCAGGGCAGAGCCCCAAATATCTCAGAATGCTTCATTTTCCTTGAGGAAAAGCACTCGGGACCTCCCAGGTGAGGAGGAATATCCCTCACTACCCCAATTCCAAGAGTTATCACCAACATGAAGTGCATCTTGGGGGTGGGCAAAGGGAAAGGCACAAATCCTCGAGGTCACTGGGGTGCAAACACAGCGAGAGTCCCTGTGCAACGGGGTGGGTGCTCTCCCCAGAGGGAGGGTGGTGGAGAGCAGGGCCAGGGCAAGGAGGAGGAGGTGGAGGAAGGGTGGGA
Source organism: Daphoenositta chrysoptera (assembly GCA_013397915.1). NCBI lineage: Eukaryota > Metazoa > Chordata > Aves > Passeriformes > Daphoenositta > Daphoenositta chrysoptera. Next base: position 68,042 of record VZRO01004945.1, on the reverse strand, counting down.
ACTGACCTCCAGCAGCATTTGGGAGGGCAAATTGCATGTCATGGCCCAGGCAGCCCCTGCAAGAGCCTGGGTTTGGTGCGAGGCTGGAGAAGTGACTGTAGCTTGGATCCGTGGGATGTCCCTGGCTGACACTCAGGATGTGATCCATGCCAGGGAAAGAGGCAGGAGGGATGAAGTTCCCTCTATTCAGCTCAGTTTGGCTGGCTCTGGAGGCTCAGAAATGGTGGCCCAACACAGAGGCCTTCCAACCTGAATCCTTCCATGATTCTGTGATGATCCCATGGCCCAAGCTGAGTGGGCAGGGTGTCCTCATCCTTGGGAAACGATTGGTTTGGCAGGAAAACTGCAAGCAGAGCTGGATTTTTGAGCTGAGATGAAGAACAGGGATCTTCCCCAGCCCTGGGCTTGAGGGATGAGCCAAGGAGGATTTTGCCTCTGGAAACGCTCTACCTACAGGCTGACCATTGGTCTGGGTGAGTCACCCCAGCCATGGGCTCTGGCTTCTTCCCTCTTCAACAAATACCTAATAAAAATGAAGGATTGCTTCATATCCAGTTGGAAAGAACAGGAAGCCCTGCTGTTCACACCAGAAAGTGAATATTTCCTTTTCCTAGAGCATCTTTGTAGTAATCCACTTGCTGCAGCCTGCCTGGAGCTGCTGTGGGGGAAGGAGATGCCAGGGAGTCTCACGGGTTTGTCCCTTCCCACCTTCTGCTGCTGCTGGGGGCACGTGGGCCTGGAAGAGCCCTGGCCACGGGGCTGGGAGGTTCTGTCCTGTCCTGTGTCTCTGGGGACACACCCTCACCCCGAGGAGGGACAGAAACCCCCACACCCAAAAGAGGCCAGCAAAGGGAGCCAATCACTCCAAAAGGATGTCACACATAAATAATGGATGACCAGCGGAATGGGCTAACGAGGCTTTTATGGACAACTAATAAAGCAAACAGGAAAAAGCTCGTTCTGGCTGAGGTAACTGCAGCCAGCGTGAGCGAGTAATCTTGGCTCTGGGGAGCACTTTGTGTTTAATCCTCCCTGTCCCCATTCAGGCCTGTTTCATACAGGTATGAATTATTGAATCCAGCCAAATTTTCCCTGCACTCCAGCTAGCCGTGCCTCTGTGGCTGAGGCCTTGTGGTAACACTGGTAGGGCCCCAGCAGGAACGCTCTGGTGGGGTTTGTGTGTGTGTACAACTGAGCTGAAATGATCTATATGATCACTGGAATGCTATTACCACCCGTGTGCTGGGGATTGTGCAGATGATCCAATTTAGCACCTCTCCACGTAATAGGAGCATTTTTTACACATTTATTATGCTGTAGATAAACATTGCATTAATTATTCATTTATAATTTCTGAGGTTGTCTCTCACAGGGAAAAATGGAGAGTCCTGAGCCGAGTGTTGACATTGGAGGCAGAATCTGAGCCAGGGAAGAGCTGGGGGATGGGGCAAGGTGAGGACTACAGAAGCATTCTTCCCTCCCAGAGGGAGTCCAAAGGAGAATGTCTGCCAAGCCCAGGATGATTTTGGTGGCGGGCAGAGTGATGACTCCTCGGGCTGGCTGAGAGTGACTCAGCCAGGGACAGACTGGGCAGGGCTTGGAACCTGCTCTGGTGGAAGGCGTCCCTGCTCTGGTGGAAGGTGTCCCTGCTCTGGTGGAAGGCGTCCCTGCCCACGGCAGGGTGGAATGGGATGAAATTTCAGGTCGCTGCCCAGCCAGCCCAGCCTGTGATCCCGTGATTTGGTGGTTCTGCGCTCAGCCCCGTGTTGATTTTGGGGGGTCCTGCCCAGGGAGCTGACCAGGTACATGGAACACCACGTGCAGGGTGTTCTACACCAATTGCCCCGGCCTGGTGGTTTTGGGAGATGGGAGAAAAGCCACCAGTGTCCTCCCCTGACTCGGTGACTGTCCTGGAGCCACCTGAAGCCATTTTTAATGGGCACTGCCGGGCCTGGTGAGCCTGTCCCGGCACAAGGATCGCCACTGACCGCGGCCATCCCGGAGCCTGTGGAGAGGGGCAGAGCCCGCGAGCAGCAGGGCCCGGAGCCGTGGCCAGGGGAGGGATGGGCGGACAGCAGAGGGCTCTCGAGCCCTCAGCAAGAGCACGGCCCGCCTGGGGATGCCCGGAGCCCTGCCTTGTCTCACAGGCTGCCCGGGGAATTAAACACCGTTTGGAGATAAAGAGGGGAAGAAAAAGAAAGTTGAAAAGTAGAAAGGGAAAAAGAAAGAGAAAAAGAAAAGAAAAGAAGAGAGCAAATAGAAAGAAGAGAAAGAGAAAAATATGAAGAAAAAGAAATAGGAAAGGAAAAAGAAAAATATGAAGAAAAAGAAAAATATGAAGAAAAAGAAAGAGAAAAAGAAAAAGGAAAAGAAAAAGAAAAAGAAAAAGAAAAAGAAAAAGAGGAAAAGAAAAAGGAAAAGGAAAAGCTCTGTTTTGCCGCGCAGAGAGCCTGTCTGCAGGGAGCAGTGCTGTGGTGACGGAGTGCTGGGTCCTGCCCTTCCCACCCCAGGGATTTGTCATCGATCTGCCTTTGGCTCGAATCTGAGCAGGGGAAGGAGAAAACCCCCCTCCCTCGGACGGGTTGGGAAGAACCTGGAAGGTTATTTTGGTATTCCGAGTGGGAGTTGAAGGAGGATGCCAGACTGCGTTTTTCATCCTTCCCATATTCCCCGCTGGGGAGAAGAAGCGCGTTTGCCTTGCCTCCTGCAGGATAGACGCCCCAGAGAGGCAGTGCTGGGCTTCTTGCGCAGGGCTTGCGGACATCGCTTCCCTGGGAGCTCCATGTCCTTGGGGTCATCCCCTTCTCCCGTGACCCTCACCTTACCCGGGTGCAGGTCGCATCTCCAGCTCCCCGCTTTGTGTCCCGCTGCGTAACGAGGACGAGGAGACCCCTGCACCTCCTGAAGGGCAGCGGCTATTTAGGAACTCCAGAGAGGGAGCTGGGGAGCCCAGGTGGGAATTAGGCACGTTCCTGTGCAGGCTTTGCCCGATGCGATGCCCAGGAATGCCTGGCTGTGCAGGAAACCCACGGCACGGGCAGCACCGAGGCTCCGCCGTGTTCTCCGTGCACATCCCAGCCCCAAAATAAAGCTGTTCCATGGGATGGGAGCACGTAGGTCCGGGCTCCTGCCATTTCCTGGACACAAATCCCTGCCCTGGCGGGGCGAGGGCAGGAGAAGCCGGGGGCTATCTCGGCCTTTGCAAAGTCGGGAAGGAAATTGCCAATAAGACCTTGCACCTCGGGATCTGTTGTGGGTGTTTGCCTTCCTCATTTATGTGTAAATAAGCCCTTTTCTCTCTGACACCAGGAAGGGGCTGCGAGTGGCTCTGGGCACGCAGCTCATCCTGCACCGAACTCGGAATGCGCAGATGGAGTTTTGGAGAACAAAGAGCTAATCCCGAGTGACCTGACATCATCCCCAGCATGGAGAACAAGGTGTTGAGCCGGGCTGCCGCTGAGCACACCTATTAAATGTGTCCTCTCCGCCATGAATTATGTATCTCTGCATTTCCATTTCCCCACTGCCGCCTGTTTGATGAAATTCGCCTCAGCTGATAAGGATTAAGCCACCTTCTTCAATGCACAGCACCGAAGAGCCCTGTGCCAATAAAGCGGGGTGAGGATGCTGCATTCCCGAGGTTTGCCCTGCAGGGCTCCGAGTGCAGCATCGTCCCCGGGGGAGGAAATGCAGCCGGGGCTGGGCTCGGAGGTGGGAGAGGCTTGGCAGAGGCGAGGGGGTTACTGTACACACCGGGAGGGGTGGGCTGGGGGCTGGCAAACCTCACCCTCGAGTTCCTCCTCTCAACACCGGTACCTGGTGCTGGCTGAGGGGCTCTGGAGAATCCAGCCCCCGCCCGCCAGACACGCCAGGAGCAGAGAGGCTTCCCCAGGACGGGGGGAGCTCAGGGGTTGTTTAGCTGGCTGCGTTCTCGCCAAACCCTGGAGGTAGGAAGGAAGAGATTTACTCAGATATCACAACCCGAGGTGCTGGCGCAGGAGCAATCCCCATCTCTGTCATCTTGCCTTTTGTCTTTTCCCTGGAGAGAACAGGCATCCCTACAAATCCGTGGCTCTGCTTCGGACAGGAGCCAAGCCTGCCCCTGAAGCACCACGAGGCACAGCTCTGGCTGCAGCAGCCCAGGGGTTAAAGAGCTGAGATGTCACACAGCCACTGGCAAGTGTTGGTCAAACACAAACAGCAGAGCGCTGGAGGACCTGATGCTCTCCTCGGGGACAGGAGCCGGGGAGGGTTTGTCCTGGTCAAACACTGCCGGGAGAGGGGGAAGGAGTGTGTGTGTCTGGCTTGGACACATTTCTGGGGTGTGTGGTGTCCAAAAATGGGCTCAAGGACAGCACGGTTGTCAGCCCTCAAGAGGTCCCCCTGGACACTCGGATCCTGCAAGGGCAGGAGCATTTCTACAGCAGATCCTACTACCAAGAGAGCTCTCCTCACAGAGAAAGGAGAAATTAGGGTCAGAGTCGGGAAACACCAGCAAAAGAAAGCACTTCTTGTGCAAAATAGTGATTCCTTGTGAAATCAAGAGATCGGGAGGGGTCTTGGGAGCCAAGTCTTACGGCTGTGGTGTTAAAGCAGCAAGTGCACGTCCTCTGTGGGGTGGAAGTGCCTTGGAGCAGCACACCCTGGCAGGGGTGGGTGCCCACCCACTCCTGCAGGGACTCGTGCGGACTCCTCCTCCACGCTGGCAGCTTCCATCCCCAAAGCTGTGAACAGGCTTTCCCTTTGGATTTTTCCACAATGTTCAATCTGGAGTGAAAGAAGAAGCCTCCAGCTGCCATAAAGCTCTTACAGTGCAGAGAAACTGAGGGAAAGAGGGGAGAAGAAACAGCTAAATGAGATCTCCTCAGGCTTGACCTGAGCAGGCCCAGGAGGGGAGGCCACATCTCCTGCCTCCTTATTCAGAGCAGAGGTTCCCAAAGAGCAGACAGAGCAGGCTCACACGTCTGGAGGTGCGAGTGGCAATGGGAGTCTCTGGGAAAGCTGCCTGGAGCCATGCCCGCACTGCAGCCCTTGCCCTCTGCAGGATGGATAGCGATCCCCTCCCTGCTTCCCTCCAGCCGAGGCCCCCCGCTTGTCCCCTCCCCGCAGACCCCCTCCCCAGGGGTGCCCCAGCCCCGTGCTGTTCTGTGTCACTCTCCCTGATGTCATGGGACATCGCTCCTTAGACAGCACCAGGCAAACAGGAGCCCCGTCTGACAGGGAGGCAATATTTGCTCTGGTGTTTGCTTCCTGAGGGCAGGGAAGATGGATGGGAGAGCGGGCACGCTGCTGACGTGCCACCCTTGCCTTGCAAAGCCCATCTCTTTGCTTTGTGGGCGTGAGGACACACGGTTTGTCCAGGGGCTGGTGACAGCAGAATCCTCCTGGCCCTGAGCCCACCACGGCTGACCCAGCCAACATTTGAGGCTGTAATGCCCCCTGAGGGTTATTTTCCTGCTGAAAATCAGGTGACTGAGGCTGGGTTTCTCTTAGCCAGGAGCCTTTTATTTCACTGGACTCGGTGCCCTGAGACTGAGCTGCAAAAAGGGGTGAGCAAGCAGAGCCAAGCACCAGAGCTCCTCCTAAATATCCTTTGCTTTCTGCTTAAACATTGGAGGCAAAGTCCTTGCACGGTGCTCAGGAGTAACAAGGATCCCCAAAGCTCTCCCACAGCCCTCTCCAGTGTGCTGTAAGTGTTTTTTGGGCTGTTCTTGGCCTTGCATCCCTGCTCACACCTCCTCAGCCTCTGTGGATGCCTTCACTTGCCGCGAAGCCCAGTCCTTGACCTCTCCACGGAGTTTTCTCTTGGTTGCTGTTATTTGGGGACATTTTCCCCTCTCCCTTTTACCAGAAAGCAGCATAACTGCTTCATACCATGTCTCTCAAGTTTATTGCCTGTACTAGCTTGAGTCCACAAAGCAGATGGGCTCCATGCCTGCAGAGCTGTCGAGTGCAAGGTCACCAGCCCCATTCATGCCAATAACATCTGCATGGACACGTTTCTCCTCTCGTGCTCCTCGGAGGGCAAGCAGTCAGGGATGGCAGTAGGAATCTTGCAGGGACGTGTGGAGACACTGACAGGTTTATACAATTACATGTGACTTTGTTAGTCATGAAACCACCACCAGCCCACTGCTCTCCGCCAAAGGACGGCTAATTTCCCTTAATGAGCCCACGAGAAGGGTGTGGGTGTGAAGGGATGTTAGAGCCCATTCAGTGCCACCCCTGCCATGGGCAGGGACACCTTCCTCTATCCCAGGGTACTCCAAGCCACATCCAACCTGTCCTGGAACTCTTCCAGGAATGGGGCAGCCACAGCTTCTCTGGGAAACATTCTGTGGGAATGCTCTGTCTGGTGGTGTCTCCACGGGACCCCTCCCCATGGGACAGCAGCATGAATCGCCTTCCTTTATCTCTGCTTCCCTTCCCCAGCAGTTTTTCAGTAAATCAGAGGAGTCAGATGCTATCAGCACCTGCAACTCTTTTCTTTTTTGGAAGTGGTGCAGAAGCGCATTGGTGACTTTGAGAGTGCTAAAAAAAGGGAACAAGAGGTTAATAAATCTTCCTCAGCAGTGTCCCTTCCAGTGTCCTCACCCTTTTCCTGGCCCTGCAAAGAGAGGTGACACCTGCTCATTCCTCAGCCACATGGCACAGCCCTGCTTGGAGTTCCCTCCTCTCCCTCTGCAGGAGGAAGAGGTGAGTGTGTCTGGGGAGAAGGGGAGTCACTCCTCGGATGAGTTACTGAAGGGAAAGTCTGGTCATTCCAGTCTGAGTGGTGTTCTAGTTGCTGCCCCCCAAAAGACCTCTGTGCTCCCTCAGGCAGGTGTGAGTGTGATTTAGGGGTCCAGAGAGCCACATCCAGGTGTGTGCAGGGTGAGCCTGCAGTCCCTCGGACCATGCCCTTCCAGGAAGAACACGGGCTCCTTCTCTTCCTCTTCTGCTCTGCAGCCAGGTGTGGCTGCCCCATCCAGCACTCAGGGCTGACCTTTCCTTTCCTTTGCACTTCCAGGTTGTTTTCCAGGAGTGCAGCTCGGCACTGGCAGAGATCTGCCATCCATTAATTAACTCAGTACCTGACGGGTGTCAGCATCCTGAAGGGATTCTGGAACGGCATTGAAAATGATGAAGGGTTGGGAGGCAGTGATTTATTGGCGGAAGATTAAAGGAGTTAAATATGAAAAGCTCAAGTGGATGATGGCAAAGGAGAATGAAGCCTGTGCAGAGCGGTTTGAAGGGTATGAACACCCCAAAAGAAGTGGTGGCATTGCTGAGATGGGGACTTTCAGCAAAAGCCCTCGGGAGAGCTCAGGGCAAGCAAAGGGAATTGCCCTTTGCCAGCCTGAAGTTATCAGGGTCCACACTTCCAGATTCACTCCTCTAATTTAAATGCAGTGAAGGATTATTGGCTGTAATAAAGCAGAGGCATTATTAGAAGGGCAGAAACTCAGTTTCTCCTTCCTTTTCCCCTCAGTGCCTCGAGTTTGTCTGTGCTCAGCATTGCTGCATCCCCGGAGTCCCAGGGACCCCTCAGGACCTCAGAGGCTCGTCCTGGTGCCAGCAGAGATTGCAAATGCCAGGCAGAGGCACAGGCAGCAGTACCTGCTTTCCTCTGGAGCACTCGATTGTGCTGTCAGAGACTTGCTTGACCAGAAACTTCAGGTTTTTTGTGCTGGCCAGGTGCTTCCTCTGCAGAGCGGTGCAGGAAAGCCGTAAGTTATCCAGGCTGGAAAAAATTCCTCCCTGTGAGGGTGCTGAGGCACTGAGACAGGGTTCTCAGAGAGGTGGTGGCTGCCCATCCCTGGGGCTGTCCAAGGCCAGGCTGGACGGGGCTCGGAGCACCCTGGGACAGTGGAAGGTGTCCCTGCCCATGGCAGGGGTGGGAATGAGGTCGGCTTTAGGGTCCCTCCCAAACCCCAGCCTGTGGCCCTGTGAAAAAGCCTCTCAAGCAGGGTTGTTCACAGAGAGATTCGTGCAAAGGAGTTCTGGATGGGCTGTGCTGCTTTCCACGGGGGATCCTGGTTTCCTGCCTGGCAGAAATGCTCCTTCCCAGCAGCAGTGGGCTGCAGAACGTTCAATGATCACTCTGCTAATGAGATCCTCGGGGTCAGTGGGTGTGGCTGAGGTCACTGCCGGGCTCCTCCCGTGGCTGTGCAATTAAGCATCCTGCTCTACTCCCTCACTCTTGCACAGAGCTGAGACAGTTCGCCCAAGCTTCCAAAAGGTTAAAAAAAAAAAAAGTGTTGAAGTTTTTCTAGTTTTTAATCATTTTTTTTCCTTTAAAACGTTTGTACCTTTTAAACCAAGCTAATTATACATTTTTTTTTAATGGGCAGCATTTTATCAATACAGACAACTGGGACTGGGACACCAATTAAAGTCAGGGAGAGAACTACAGCTGTAGCAGAACACCTGTTTTTCTTCCAGAATTATGACATCAACTTAATTGCAACTTTCCAATCCATTTTCCCCCCAATTAATCTAAAGTGCTCTATTCTTAGGAGGATTTTGGAGCTGCGATAAAGCAAGTCAATAACCTGTTTGCTGACCCTCTGCTAATGACTTTTTTGGTTTTATCTCCATTTTAATTGGTGATGGACACAGGCTAAACCTGCTTAGGAAGTTGTGAGCAAAGTTGTGCTGTGCCTTTTGCAGCAGGGCCGCCTGGTTCAGCTTCGGATGCGGAGAAAAAGAGTGGCTGGGATGACTCCAAACGGAGATGTCAGCTGCAAGAAAGGGGAGCAGAGCGATGAACGCTGGCAAAAAGATGCCAGCTGGGCAGGTGACCCCTCTCCATCCAAGCTGCAGCAGGACTTTGCTGTGGGGCTCTTCAATCCCCGGTGTTGGAGCAAGGCTGGGGGATTTCCACATTCCCAACAGGAAGAAGAGAGAGGTGGTGCAGGCGGCAGGGAGAGGGCCAAGCAGGAGCCTCGGGCACGTCCATCAGCAGCTGTGGTGTCTGCTGGGTCGGGGAGCAGCTGCTGACACCCTGCGCTTCTCCTGCCTGAACCCTCACAGCTCCGGCCGCCCCGGAGCTCGGGTTGCCCCTTTCCCAGCCCTCATCTCCCCGGCTCTGCCCTCTGCCCAAGCTGCTGCTCCGTGCCAGGGCCCCCCAGGCTCCTCTCTCGCCCTGCCCCGTGGGCATGGCTGGGGCCAGAGGGGTCCCACGGGTGAAGCAGGGGGAGCAGCCGTGAGGTCCTGTCCCAAAACGCGCTGCTGTCTGCCCCGTTCCCTGCCATCCCTCTTCCAGGGAGCATTTCCATGGCTGGCAGCTTCCAGCTGCTGTCCTTGCCCAAAGCACCCCGAGAGGGGTCCCTGGAGCAGCAAGAGGGACACGGGGAGGTCTCAGTGCCGGAATTCCTTCGGGGTTGCTGGGTGCTCCCGGGCTTCCCAGGAGTGCAACCTGCAATTAGCCACACTGCCTAATTGCTGGCTCTCCTCAGCCTGTGCCAGCCAGAGGTCTTCTCCAAACAACCACAGAATATTCTGGGCTGGAACAGGGTTGGAGCACGCTGCTCCTGGCCCTGCACAGGACACCCCAGCAGTCCCACCCCGGGCCTGGGAGCTTTGTCCCAACCCTTTGTGAACTCCTGAACTCCAGCTCAAGGATCATTTGAGATCCCTTCCTATCAGGCATTCTCTGTCCTCGCTGGGAAGCACGGGGAGCAGCTCAGCAGCCTCCTCACCTTTTCTGCCATAATCTCCAGAGCCAGGGCTGCTTTCATCTCTCACGCTCACACGTGCTTCTCCAGCTCCTGAATCACTCCCATAACTCTTCCCCGCAGCCGCTCCCATTTATCTCTCTGTTCTTTTAGAGCCTGGATGCAGGAGCAGATCCATCATTTCAGAATTACTTTCCAAGGAGTGCAGCTACAGCTGACAGAACCTCCCGGCTCCTGGGCAGCTTCTTCCCCAGAGCAGGGTCCCCCCAAAACGTGGGGTGTTCAGCTCCTGGCTGCTCACAGCAAACAAGGGCAGGCCAGTTTGGGTGTCTGGCGGGGCGTGGGGCCAGATTAGCCAAAAGCAGGGCTGGGAAGGACTGGAGAGCTCAGTTTCCCACTGGGATGGGTGCACTGCACCCCTCAAACCAGCACCAGCTTGGCCCTAGAGGATATAAGGCTTCAGGTGGGTCTGAGCCAAGAATTCCTGCAGGAAGCCCCCAAAGCAGGAGTGGCCCCGCAGGCATCGAGGTGTGTGAGCCTGGAACACAGAGCATGTGAATGACACAGAATCCAGTGGCTTTTCCAGGACTCGCTCACCAAGGAGTAAAGACAGGTGTGGGTACCAGGAGTCTCATGCTGGCTTTTCCCATTGGATGCAATTTGTGCACAGTCCAACTGCTTTATCCCATAAATGTGATGGCCTGGGGAGCCTTCCCGGAGCTCTCCCTGCTCAGCAGGGTGGCTGCGTGGTGGGATCGCCCCTGGAGCAGGGACATCTCTCAGGGCTTGTACCCAGGACTAAGAGATGCTTCCTTGTCCAGGGGAGAGACCCTCTGTGCTCAACAGATCCTTGCTGAGGCTCTGAATTAACACTAATTAAATCCCTGTAGTTAATCCATTTGGACAGAAATCCCTGCCCAAGCCTGAAACCAAGACTGGAGCTGGCCACAGCTTGGCTCCACCAGGATTTCGGGCAGTGAGGGGCTCCACTCAGCAGGGGGGTCTGTCTTACCCTTTTGTGCCTTCAGCCTCTGTGCAAATCCTTCTAAATCGTTTCTAACTTGATTTTCCTCTGTGTGTTCCACCCCCGTGGGCAGTGTCGGAGTGACGCTTGCCACTGAGCTTTGTTCAGCTGCATTTCTCTACGTTTATATTAAAACCACTTTTGCCAGGGACCCTGAGCTGCTCATTCCCGACAGACAGACCCCCAAAAGGGTGGGTGCAGTGACACCCCTCCTGGCTGATGCCTGACTGAAGCCCTCCCTGCAGCTGTGAATGCTGTCCCAGCCGGGCTGTCCCTTGCTGTAATTTCAGGCCATGACTTCTGCTGCTGCCCCTGGGAGCTCCCCCTTTGCAATGACCTTTTGCATAATTGATCAGTGATTGTCTCCTCTCCCCGTCCTCCCTCCAGATTAAATGACACCGATTGCTTGCCAGTAGCTCGTGTTTTCCTGGCCTCTGATTATTCTCACTGCTGTCACACGAGCTCCCTTTGGGCTGTCCTTGGAGCGAGATGCTGGAACTGGACGCAGCCGTGGGCTGTAAGGGGAGAAGGGGGACAGTGCCACGTTTGCTGTCCCCTCCCCTGTGTCAGCCCTGCAGAGAACAACCACCCAAAGGTCTGGGCACGCCTGGAGAGGGCAAATAAAGCCGGATACCACCTCTCCGGGCAACCCCTTGTGGTAAAAACCCCTTCTATCAGGTCTGAATCTTCCCTCTTTCAGTTCACAGCCCTCCCCCCTTGTCCCCTCGCTGCAGGACCTACTGGAATGTCCGTCCCCATCTTTCTTAAGCCCCTTTAGGTATTGAAAGGATGCTGCTTCTGGAACTGTGCTGTTTCCCAGAAGGATCAGGGAGCAGTGGATCTCCAAACCCAGCCTCACTCAGGGAGCCGCGGTGGCAGCCCAGAAATTCCTGGGGACACTGCTGTCACAGAAAGGAAAGCTGAGGACGTGTGACAAGAGGAAGAAAATGAAGATGCTCTCGAGCTTTCCAAAAGTGTGATGCACCATTTGTCTGTGCCAGAAGCCCTCACATTTGTCAAAGCTTAAAGAGAGACAGACAGAAGTGATCTGGGGAAAAAACCCATCAGTGGGAAGCAACTGGGGAGTTGTAGGAATGAAGCAGCTCAGTTTGACTCTGTTCACAAAGGAAATTGCTAGAAATCACCAGACCCCTGGTTTTTTGGTGATGATTCTCTAAATTAATGAATCTGGAAGTTTTGTGAGGCTGTGCTGTAGATTACTGGGGAGCTGTTTGACATGAAAACCATACCATATATTTGAAGGTTTCTTAAAGGGAAGAAAAAAAAAAAGCTATTTACAGAGTACCCCACATTTTACACTCTTCAGGCTGTTTTCACTCAAGGCAAAGATTTCTCAGGGTCACATTTGCACCCAGATGAAGCTTTGGGGTGCACTGACAATATATTGAAAGCCCCTGTATTAGTCAGGGCAGAGCAGCCTCTCGGGGGTCTCCTGGGGGTTTTGGCTCCAGCTGGAACTGTTTGTGCATTGATTTGTGGAAATCCCCAGTGCAAGAGCTGACCTGCCCCAGCATGGCCCAGCTCCCTGCAAACCTCTGCTGCACCAGGATTTCTCCTTCTTCTCTCTTTCCACTAACCCAGAGCAGAGATATTACTTTCATTCAGAGCAGGCTGGAGACAGCAGCCAGGACAGCAATGAAAGAGGGAGGAAATGGAGTATTTTTATTCCTGCAGTGTCACCAAACCTCCAACTTCCACCTGGGAGTGGTGAGGTCAGTGCCAAGGAGTTCAAAGACAAAAAAGTCATCTGAGTTGGAAAAAACCTGCACAGAATGGAGGATTTACCTAAACCAGGCTCACCCTCGCAGCCTCTAAGCATCATTGCCATTCCTATCCACACCCATCCCACCAGGACAGAGCCAGGCTCCTGCTCTCTGTAACTCCTTTGGAAATGAAGGAAATGATGGACGAGAGGAAAGTAAAGTCTGAGAAGAGTGCACATATCCTGTGCTGACCATACTCTTCCTAAAGCTGGGCCCTCTCTGGGCTCTTCAAGAGCTCTGCTCCCCTTGCTTTGCCCACCTTGGCTGGCAAAAAAAGCATCGTGGGAGGGAATAACATCCCAGGAAGGAATTTCCCCTCCAAAAAGGGGAAACTTTCCCCATTCCTCTTGTTCTTTTCTCTATGGTTGTTGTCTCCCTGAGAACAGTATTTTGGATTTTCCCCCGAGCCCCTTGCAGAGGTCAGGAATATCCCTGGAAGATAGCTTGGAGAGGGACAAGCACTCCCATCCCAGAGGGGCCTGAGGTGTGCAGGGAGCTCTCCCTGACCTTGGCAGGAGCTGCAGAGGCAGGGGGCACCTCTGGGACTCTCAGGGTGCAGCTCGTGGCTTTTTGGAGCAGGGCCCTCCTGGCAGTGCAGCCACCAAAGTTCTAATGAAAGGTTTTCCTATTTCCCTGGCGCGTTACTTCAACATAAAAAAGCAATTTCCCAGTCGGTTTTAGTTCTTTTTGATATGCTCCCTTTATCTTTGGCGCTTTGTGGTGCTAAATAGCTGCTGCATTTCACACCAGGAGAGCACAAATCCCTGTATTTCTGCCCCAAAAGGGCAGAAATAAACATGGATGTAGTCACAAGTGAAACCACTCATTCTATTTTTGTCTCCCTTATCTCTGGCGCTCCAACAAGATTTCTCCCGAGTCTTTCTTCTCCTTGATCTCGCGTTTTTCTGTTCCCATCATCTTCTTATCCTCTTCTCTTGCTTCCCTGGGTTTCTGGAGTCTCTGCCTTTTATGCACAAAGCCAGCAGCTCTCTTTAATCAAACACAGCAATTAAGAAACTCTCAATTACAAGTGTCACCCGTGTCATGATTTATTCCTGGCTGCAGGACTCTGAGTTCACTTATTATTGCTGTGTCTGGAGAAGTCTGAGGGGGATAAGTGCAGGGAACTGGATCCCAGAGAGCAGCTGCCCCCAGGAGCAGCATTCCTGCCTGCAGCAGCCCCAAATCGTTATTGCACTCAGCAGCTGAGGTGTTTCTGTGTGATTGGGAAGGAGGTGATTCCCAGAGGAGCCAGCACGAGCAGGCACTCAGGGCACAACAGAGGTATCTCATTTCTTCTTTTTTTTCTGTATTTTCCCCCTCAGAAATCAGGAATCCTACACCTTGCTTCTTCCCTTTGTGGAAGGGAAAGATGGAAATGGAATCATCATTTATTAATCTCACATTTAAAGCCCCAGAGCTCTGTCTGCACTAAACCACAGCCCTGAGGAGGTTCTGAGCAGCCACAGCACTTTGGTCATTCCCTGAACCCAGGGTGAGGGCTGCCCCCAGCTGAAATTTGGGGAAGGAAGGGGAAAGGGAGACCACTGGGGTTCTGGCTGTGCTATGTGAGGAAAAAGGTCATTTTCCCCTTCACAGGACGCATGCACACGTTTATACCATCCCTTACAGATCTGTCCTTTCTCAGGGGCTGGACCCAGCACGCTTTTATTTGCATTTTGTGCCTTTGTACAAGAAAGGATCAAGAGGCCGCCAAGAAATGCCAGCAGAGGGGACAGAACATTCTCCTGTCACAGTGCTCTCCTTGGGCATGAACTCCCCTCCATGCCCTGGCACCTCTGCTGCTCCCCCTCCATTGGTACCATTCCCCACTCTCCTCCGCTTTGCCTGGCATCCCCTTGAAGGTTCCCATTTCTCCTTGGCTTGATTTATGCCCCTGCAGGAGATCGGTGGTGCTCGCCCCATCCATCCTTGCTGTGACAGCCACGCGACCTGCAGCGCTCGCTCCTGTCCCCAGCGGCCTCGCCAGCCCCTGCTGGAGGCTGCTGGGACCAGGAGCAGCGGGGCAGAGCTCCAGTTACTCTGCAGGGAGCAGGGAACATCCTGGGACAGCGTGGGATCGTCAGCAGTGCCCTGCTGAGGGGCTGTCGTTCCTGCAGTCCATTGAAAAGGGAAGCAGGGACAGAGTGTTTTAGGAGTGACAGGACGAGGGGTGGTGGCTTCGAGCTAAAGGAGGGGAGATGCCCACTTAGAAACAGGGCAGAATTTCTGTGGTGAGGGTGGGGGAGCACTGGAACAGCTTGGCAGGAGAGATGGGATCCTGTGATCCTGTGATCCTGGGGTTCTGTGATCCTGTGACCCTGTGATTCTGTGATCCTGTGATTCTGTGACCCTGTGATTCTCCATCCACTCCAGGGGCCCTGACTTCTAGAATCATGAAATAGAAGCACAGACTGCCTTGGGTTGGAAGGGACCTTAAATATCACCTTCTTTCACCCCCTGGCAAGGCCTTGGACACTGCCAGAGGTCCAGGGGCAGCCACAGCTGCTCTGGGCACCCTGTGCCAGGGCCTGCCCACCCTCCCAGGGAACAATTCCTTCCCCATATCCCATCCATCCCTGCCCTCCAGCAGGGCTCCAGGCTTGTTTTCACCCATGGATTGTGCTGTGATGGGGATCTCTCTGCTCCCCCACCAACCCCCAATATTTTAATTTTGTTTAAACGCAGAGAGGGCTGAGGCTGTGGCCTGGGGGTGCTGCTCTGCCCCGTGTCTGCAGGGCCTGTTCCAGCAGCTCTTGGCTGTTTGGGGCTGATGGAGGTGGATGCTCCCACTCCACATTCCCTCTGTTTGTTTTGCTCCCTCCTTTGCTTGTGTTCAATTACTTCTCCTGCCATATTCATTATTCATATGTGCATTTGCTGCCTAATTTCTCCTTCCTTTTCCATTATTTAACCATACCCAGATGACGAGTGGTGTCCTCTGGCTCCAAAGCTGCCTCTAAATTAAAGCTGCAGGTTTGTGTGGGCCAGAGGAGATCAGAGGTGTGTGTGAGAGCCTCCATCACCTTCCAGGACCCGGCTGAGCACCGGCCCGCGCTGCTTCCCGGGATTCCCAGCACAGTGGGATCTGAGGGCACTCAGGACCTGCTGTGTTTGACAGAACCGTGTCCTTTAAGCCTTGGCCAGCTGGATGGGGTGTGTAGGGACACATTTCATCCCGTTAGGGCCCAGCCGTGTTTATGTTTATGGTGCACGGGGAGGCAGGGGGGTGGCTGCTTTTGGGGCATTTAGTGAGCCAGCAGAATCCCATCCTGGCAGCCCCAGGGGGATGGAGGGAAGGGGCTTGTGGCCGGCTCATTTCTCTGCTCCGTGCACAGCTCGCACCTGGAATGCTCCCCTGTTGTGGGTTGGAGTTTAAAGTTTTGAGCCTGCTTTGCATTTCTCCTGATCCTATCTCACGGAGGCGCATGAGGGAACAAAACCACGACATTCCCGGCTCAGGAAAAGGCGGGATGACAGCGGGGCCAGCAGTGGGAATGGGATGGTGGAGGCTGCCCAGGAGATCAGGATCGCCCTGTTGGGATGTTGTTCCCTGCAGAGACCCCCGGCTTGAGCTGCCACAGACTCCCAGCTTTTTTTAGGCGCTGGTCACTCCTGCATCCTCTGTTCCCAGCACGTCTTCTGCAATGGCTCCCCTGAGGAATGAGGAATGCAGGAAACGTTGCAGCTGGGACTTCAGGGAATGACTTTCCAGCTGTTAATCACAGCTTTTTTTCCCCAGTTTCCTGGAAACTGGAAAGCTGTGATTTGCTTTGGGCTTGCCTGTCGTATCACCAGGGTCCAGAGAAACCCTCGTGTGCCTGAACATCCTCAGGGCAGGTGAGCCCCAGCTCAGCCCTGGGCCAGCTGGAGGTGCCACCTTCTGCTCCAGGTGTAGGAGACCAGTGCAGCAAGGTTCAGGGAGAGACCTTCGGGAGAGGAAGGTGACGCTTCCTTCATTCCAGCTGAGTCCCAGTGCCTTGCTCCTGGATTTCCCCACTCCCCCTCTGCCGCCCACACGTCTGCCAGCGCCACGGCCTGTGTGCCTCTGTCTGCTCAGGATCATCCCAGGAGTGATGCAATGCCTCCAAAATGTCTGGGCCTTTCCAGCGTTCTTGGACTCCTCTTCATTTGCAATAACAAATATTTTTTGGAAAGAGGTCTGTAGCTGGTGTCTTTTGCCTTAAGATCGTGCTTATTGTGGCTTTTGTGAATCAGGCACAGCTGCTGCCTTGCTTCCTCTGGGGCTGGGCACGGATTTGTCCTGTCCTGGAGTTGTGGGGGCTGTACCCCATCAGGCAGGCTGGGAATTGAGCTTTCCCCAGTGTTCCCAGTTTGATTACCACCAATAGTGTCTCCATTCCTCAGCATGCCATCCCCATCCACCTGGATTTATTGTTCCTGCAGCTGCTTTCCCACCTCCCAGACCACAGCTTTTGGAATATCTCATTATTTGTGCCCAGCCTGTGCTCCAGAGCACTCCTGCAATAACAAGAAATCAGAAACTGGGGTGGAAAAGAAAGATGAGCACAGAGTCCCCAGAGCTTCTTGAGTGCAACTGGGACACATTCAGTGCCCACTGTGTAATTAGGTCGTGGCACTGGGACAAACAGGACACGGGGAGGGTGGAAAGGGAAGCCTTTTTTAACAGCAGGTGTAAGAGCAAGGAGAATTCAATTGCAAGTTTATCCTGGGAAGGTTGTTTTTTCCCTGTGTTTGCTCAGAAAGTTGTACCGGTGTGCAGAGCTTGGAACATCTCAGGTTCTGGTCTCTTTAGCAAATGACATTCTACCTTGAAAAGTGAGGGGAAATGGATTAAAATGTCATGGCAGCCTTTGTCAGCAGCCTTTTTCCACATGGGAAGTACTTCTGTCCTTCAGCACCCTGGAAGCACCAGATGAGGCTGAGGCTGGGAATGCGCTCGGGGAGCAGCGTCAGCCCTTATCACATCTGCAGGATAAAGGATGCTCTTCCCTCCCCACAATCATTTCAGACCCTTCAGCAACGAGCTCCTGCACAGCTCCATTGCAAGCCCATTAAGCCCCGAAGATGAATTCCATATTTCAGGAGTAATCATCACTCAACCTGTCTCCTAACACAGGAGATAATTCCTGATTTACTCTGCTCTGTTTGCTTGGACCTTTGGGAGAGCACAACTGGAGGAGATGCACTTGGCAGTAAGCAGGGAAACTTATGGGGAGATAATTTTACGCCTCCAAGTGCCAGGGGTCATATCTTCCCCTCACAGGACAGCCAGTGAATTCTGCTGAAAGCCAATTTAATTTAAAGGGACAATATGAGCTTAAAACTTCTCTGTATGAGCTGGTGCCACATCCCCTTTCTCACAGGGCAAATTTTACACCCCAGCCCCCCTTCCCCTGCAGCACTCTTTTGTTCTTGCTGTTAAATCCCAGTATTCTCCATTTCAGGCCATTTCTCCAATCTGCTGTGAATGATTTGGATTCCAATCCTGCTGTCCACAGCATTCACGACCGTAGGCAGAAATTTTATTAGCTCCTGCTTCTCTCATCATCCAAGTAATTAATTAAAATATTGATTAGTCCTAGAGACGGGACAGACCCTGGTGAGATTCTTGGAGATAAATCCTTTTGGGTAGGCAGCAAACTACCTGCAGCTCCTGGAGCTGAAGCTTTCCAATTAAGCCTGTTTTCTCTCATTCTCCTTTTCTCCTCTCTGCATAATTCCATCTGGCTGATGGTTGATTTATGAGAGCAAGGTGGGACAGGGTCAGGATCCTTCCCGCAGTCGGGCGGGAGCACAGCTTCCCCGGGTGGGACAGGACTGCCCGAAGGAGAAACGAAATGTTTGGTGTCACCTGTGTGAGACAATCCATGACATCCTTATCCCAGTGACTGCACATGGGTGAGCCACTTCTTCAGCACCTTTCCAGGGATCACTGCTGAGCTGCGTCTGGATCTGCCTGATGGCTCTGTTTTCCCCTTTGGAAATCCCTGGAAACCTCCAGCTTCTGGGAATTGTGGCGTTAATTGATAGCAATTCAGTGATTCCTTGGCTCATTTTTCAGTATCCCAGTGGGAACTTCCCAGATTTTCTTGAACTTCAGTGTAGCATCCACGGGTTATTTGCCTTCCTCTTCCCCAGCCCAGGGACTGGATTCCATCCACAGCTCTGCCTCAGTCCCAGGCACAGCAAGTCTTTGTCTTTTGGCTACAAACTGTGTCTCTTCAGCGAGCATTTTCTGGGAACAGACTTCAGGTTGCCAGAGGCAGCTCAAGTGCATTTTAATAGAAACATTCACTGGGTGTTGATCCACGTTTATGCTGGCCCTGTGCAAACAGCCACTGAAGGCACACGGGCCCATCCCTGTCCCCTGTGCTGGAAAACCTTCTCTCACAGCAGCAGGAAACCAGGAGAAACCCTGTGAGTGTGACTGCAGCAGAGTCAGGAGCACTCCAGGGAGAGATCTGGCTGGGCTAAACACACCAAGGCTGATTGAAAGCTTCAGCTTTGCTCTTTTTCCAGAGGAATGGGAATTGTGCTCGGCTCCAAAGCAGCTCTTGGCTCTGTAAATGCTTTGGGTCCTTCCCTCCAGCTGTAATTCCTTCTCCTGACCCCGTGCAGTGCCCTCCAGCCCTAAAGGCACCGTTCTGCCTCCAGGTCTGTGAGCCCTGGTACCCCAGAGTGCTGCGTGGAGACACCCGGTGCTCCAGTCCCAGCAGGTCCCCGGAGCTCTGGCCCAGCTGGATGGACTCCTGTTACCCTCCCCAGGGCAGTTCAAGGCTGCTGCCCCAGCTGCACCCCCTGTGCTCTGTAAATGCTGTTTCAGGCCGTCTCCAGGGAATTTCTGCTCTGGGAGAACCTGGCAACCTGCTCAGGGTGCATTTTGCTGCTGCTACCCCTTCCTTGGCTTCCTTTCTTTGCAGCCCTCGCACCTGCCTGCCCCTTGCTCTGCATCAAACACTCCTGCTGCTGCTCCCTCGCTGCTGCCAACCCTTTCATATTCCCTGGTTTTATCTCCTCCCTGCTGACGGGAGCTGGGAGCAGCTTTTCCAAGCTGCCTCTCTTTAATCTTCCCTGGTAAGTTGGTCCCTTTCAACCGCGTTCTTACAGAGCCCAGAGGAGGGGATGGGGAAACGGGGGTTTATTTCTCTCCAGAGAAACTCCAGCCCAAATGGATGGAAATTCCCAGAGCACAGGCAGAGCAGCAGGCCTAGAGCTAAGCCACGCTGTTTGTGAGTGCCTTGGGGGCCTGTCCACAGGGACCTGTCCTCTGCTGGAGGGGGGACGAGGGAAGGGAGAACTCAGCTGCACCAGCCTGGGCACTGCCTGAGCCAAACCCTTCTTTGATGCCAGAGGAGTTTTCCGAGTGGAAAAGGAATGTGGAGCCCTGAGCCCAGCAGTGAGAATGGGCTGGGAGTGAGCTGGCCAGGCCGTCCTGCAGGTCCCTGCTGCACCCCTCGGATCCCGACCAGGCAGGAGAGGGATGTGCAGCCTGTCTGCCACCTGCAGCAGCACCACAGGCAGTTAAACCCGCTGTTTATTTTGGGAAAGGGTTTCGTTTTCCCCTTTCCCCTTCCTTCCTGCAAATGGAACCACTGCTTTCAGTGGCTTGAGGGGCTTTCAGAAAAGCTGCACAGCCCTGGGGGGGCTCCAGTGGGATGGGGGAGAGAACCATGGAATCACAGGATGGTTTTGGTTGGAAAGGCCTTAAAGCTCATCCAGTTGCACTCCCTGCCATGGGCAGGGACACCTTCCACTACCCCAGGTTGCTCCAAGCCCCCTCCAGCCTGGCCTTGGACACTTCCCTGGGCAAGAAATCGAATCTGTGGCAAATTCCTGGCACAGCCCACTGCAGCTCCCCACTCCTCACGCCATACAGAGCCAATTGTGCTGTTGTGTGTTTGTTGTGGTGTGGAAAGTACCTTGGAGTGACTCGGGATTGAACTGAGCACGGCAGGAACCGCCTGGGAGCCAAGGCTTGTTCCTGTTTCAGCCAGGAAAGAACCTTCTTCTCAACGGATGCCGCAAATTCCCGGGCTGCCAGGAGCTGAACGACCACCGTGGGCCTCGGGGCTGTCTCTGCCCTACTCCTGCCCAGAGAACCTCATTCCCTTTCCTCTCCTGCTGCTTCAGCAACAGGTGCTGCCTGGCCGTGGCTTGGGAAAGAGGATAGAGCAAAACTCTCCCAGCTTTGGCTTTCCAAACCTCCTGGTCAGCAAATGCTACTCGTCCTTCCTTGGGTGGGTCCTCCCACATCCCTTCAGCATCCTCTGCCTTCCAGAACCTTCTCCGAAGCCAGACATCACCTCTCAGTACCCAGAACGGGGCTGTAAACTCTCAACTCAGTGAACACAGGGCACTGCACAAAAACAGGAGAAAACCCCAGCCCAACCCCCGACCAATTCCAGTGAACCTTTCAGCTGCACTGAGGTAACTGAGTCCCTCAGAACAGCGGGGCAAACAGGTTGGGAAATAGCTACATTCAGTCCCTTCCCCACAGGCCTTCCCCCTCCACTTCCCTGCACACCCGGCCCTTTCCAGAGAGTATTTGCCAGGGTGGGAGGAGGGAATGAATATTCCCCTCTGTGTATTTCTTTTCTGCATTTTTGGGTTGAACATACAAGTTTTGTTTTCTCTAGTAAATTCCATCCTGGAGCCAAAAATGACAAAGTTGCCCTGTGGTTGTGGCTTCTCGCTGGCGGTGGGAGCAGCACAATTCCCTCCTGGGTGGGAAGGAGCCCCAGCATGGGCAGAATGCAGGAAATAGAGGCAGCTGAACCGAAATAACACCAGGCTGCGCTTCTACCCCATAATTACGGACAGAAGCCCCTTCAGGGAGCCCAGGGCTGCCTGACCCTGGGCTCAGATGGTTCAGCCACAAGCTCTGCCCAGTCTGGAGAGGGCTCCAACCTTGCCCTGTGATCCTGCACCCCTGGGAAAAGTTCTGCCCTTCTCAAAACCTTCTGCAAACCAGGAATGCACCTGAACTCCCAGGTGCTTCAGTGAGCTCCTGTGATAAACACTGACTATAAGAAAGTAAGTGCTAATAATGCAAAAAAAAAAAAACAAACCAAAAAAAACCCCAAAAAAAAAAAACCAAAAAAACCCCCAAACCCTCAAACAACAACAACAATAATAATTTTTTTTTTATTACTTTTTTTTTGTGTGTCCCTGCTGCCAAAGCAGGAATGAGAGTTTCTCTCCTGGGCTGCACCTCCAGGTCCTCAGGAGACCCCAGGATCCTCACCCCTGCAGATGTACAGGTTGGTCCTTGCAACAAAAGCAAGAAGAAAGAAAGAAAGAGAAATCCCAGCAGTGTCAGCTGGAGCCGGATGAAGCCTTCCAGGAGGAGAGGGCATCTAACACCAGGAGAGGAAAGAGAACAAGTGCAGCTGACATTCGGGGGGCAAGGACAGACCATCAGTCACAGAGATCTATGGGTTCAGTACAAAACCATTTCTTAAAAATGATTTATTAAAAAAAAAACCACCCACAAACCCCTTCAGGTTTATGGTTAATGCTCAGTGCTGGCATCACTGAGACGGTCAGCAGGAGAAGATGTTTTGGAGGACACAAATCCAGGAGGCTGCAGAGTCCAAGGGCTGGAGTGTGTGCACTTATCCATGAGAAGGAACAAGCTGCACCCCTGAGGGGGAGAACAAGGCGTGGGTGGATCCCCAGCACCGCAGGAAGGGTTCATCCCGCCTGGGAGATTGGGAGCAGCCCCGGGCCCATCGCTCCGAGCATCCACCCTCCACAGCGCGGGGTGGGCTGATGCCCGCCGCTCCACCTCCCCAGACACGATCTCCAGTCCCCTCTGCCCCGTCACACTTTGGACTCCGGGGTCTTTGTGGAGTTTCCTGCCAGCTTCTCCTGCTCTGGCTCCGCCTTGGTCTCCTGTGCCTGGCTGGCTTCCCTCTCCTGCCTGCTGAGGATCAGATACACGGCCCCGAAGCACAGGAAAGCGCCCACCTCGAAGAAAAACTGCAGCCCCAGATACCTGCGGGGTGCAAACGCAGGATCAGGGGAGCGGGGAGCTCCAAGCACTGGCACCCGAGACTCTGGGCAGGTTCTCCCAGGGACGGCCTCTGCCACAGTGCAGGGAGCTGGCAGGGCCGGGGGCTGAGTGTCCCTGTGTGCTCACAGTGCTTTGTCATTTATCCTGATGCCACGTCCCCCGGGAGCGCCCTATCCCCATGATCCGCTGCCATGTCCCCGGGAGTGCCCTATCCCCATTATCCCGCTGCCACGTCCCCCGGGAGTGCNCTGCCACGGCCCCCGAGACTGCCCTACCCCAATATCCCGCTGCCACGTCCCCCGGGAGTGCCCTATCCCCATGATCCCGCTGCCGCGTCCCCCGGAGTGCCCGATCCCGGTCTCCAGCCCCACCTCTGCCTGAAGAGGGTGTTGTTGTAGTATCTGCAGGCTGCCCTCCTGTCACACCTCCTCTCCCACAGGACGCAGGTGGTGTCGATGGCGCTGCCGTACAGCACCGGGCCCGGCATCCACGCTGCAACACAGGCTCAGTCGGGCCAGCCATCCCCCCACCAAAACCACCCCAACCCACGTCCCCAGGTGCCACAGCCCAAACCCACGTCCCCAGGTGCCACAGCCGGGTGCCTGCTGAACGCTTCAGTGCGGGTGACTCCACCAGCCCCCCGGGCAGCCCATTCCAGCTCCCCTGCTCTATACTCCGAGCCTTTA
The DNA here is from genome assembly GCA_013397915.1 of Daphoenositta chrysoptera. Lineage (NCBI taxonomy): Eukaryota > Metazoa > Chordata > Aves > Passeriformes > Daphoenositta > Daphoenositta chrysoptera. Next base: position 44,889 of record VZRO01004945.1, on the reverse strand, counting down.
TTGCTCCTTCCCACGGCTGCTGTGAATTTTCCCCTTTGGAGAAGTAACTGGTGGGGTGACAGGACAGGGTTTGGAGCCCCCCTGATGTGCTGGAGGTGAACAGGGCAGTGTCTGCACACAGCCTCAGCTCCCGGACCTGAAGTATTCCAGCCCTCCTTTGTTTGCACACGGAGATGGAGCCCTTGGAGCTGCCCTGTCTCATCCCCACCACGAGCACCCCCAGACCCTGCAAGGCAGCATCTTTCCCTCCTTGGGAAAGCCCTCTCCAAGGGCTGCCATTATTTTCCAGGATGGTATTTTAACCCATTTTAATTTACCTAAAACTCTCAGCAGCATGAACTGTATCCCAACAGCAAATGATTTGTCTTCAGGCTGGATGCTCCTGAAAAACAAAATGGAAAACGTGTTCTCTGGCAATCCCACAAGGATGGATGCTTCCCTTCCTGGCAGTGGCTTTCCTGAGGTGAGAATTCCCAGTGTCCATCTGGTGGCAGCCCAGTTTTCTGGAATCGCTGTTTCCAGCTGTGGTTCCTGCTGGGGTCACATGTGGAAAAGGACTGCGTGGCAGAGGACCCCGAGGCCAGCACCCTCAGGGGACTCAGCTTCCCTCTCCTCTCTGACTGCCTGGAGTACACAGATCTCTGGGAGTCAAGGTAAAAACGGACTTTTAACCACACATTTTCCTTAGAAAGAAACTCGTTGGAGTATTTTGGCCACGGAAATGTCCTTGGAAGTATAATTTACAGACTAAGACAGAGACTCTTTCCCCTCTGCCTCAGCTTTACCCACCCTGGGGTCCAGCCCCACCAGCCTGGGCTCTCATCTAGGCTGGCTCCATCCTGCTCTGCCCCACAGGCACCTTCCCAAGGGTGTGGGAAGGTGCAGCCCTAATTGCCTCTGCGCTGGGAGGGAGGCTGCTTTCAAGCAAAGGAAGGTAATTGAACTTCTTAACTTCACACAGAGCTGCCTTAAAAAGAGCCCAAGTGCCGAATTACTGCTGAGTTAATGGTGCATCTAAAAACCACGGCAGGAACAGGCAGGAGGAGCAGTACAGGGCTGGTTTAACCCCAGTCAGGGCTGGTTGAAGCCCAGTCAGGGCTAGTTTAACCCCAGGCTGCAGGAACAGAGCAGGAGGGGCAGTACAGGGCTGGTTTGTCCCCCAGCTGCTGCAATCCTTCCTCCTGAACCAAACCCCCCCTCTGGAAGCCTTCCGCGGCTGCCCAGGACCGTGCCCAGGCGTGCCCACCTGAGGATGAGCATGAAGGACGGCGTGTGGGACGTGCTGGCCAGGATCCCCGCCAGGCAGGACAGCACCACGAAGGGCACGAAGAGGTGGGAGCAGCCGGTGCCGCAGGGGCCCGGCCGGGCGAGCCCCCGCCCCGGGATGCAGCTGCACTCGGTGTAGTTCTGCAAAGAGAGGAGAGCATCCAGAGGCTGCTCACGTGCCCAGGGATGTGCAGGCGGAAGGGAACGCTGCCAGCTGCCACAGGGAAGGAGGGGGTAGGATTTGTCGGGAAAGAATTAGTGGTAATTAGCATTCCGTACTTTGGGGAGACCTCAGAGCCCCGTCCAGGGCTCCAGGAGACGTGGGACAGGATGGAGGGACAGGACACAGGGAATGGCTTCCCACAGCCAGAGAGCAGGGTTAGGTGGGACATTGGGAAGGAATTCCTGGCTGTGAGGGTGCTGAGGCCCTGGCAGAAGGTGCCTGGCACAGGGTGAGCCCCTTCATCCAGAGCTGTGTGCAGGGCACAGCTGCAGCCACAGCCAGAGCCCAACCTCCGGGCAGTGTTAAATCAAAAATGTAAAACCTCACCTTTGAGAGAGGCTCATAAATAACGGGCAGAGCATTATAGCAAAGAAAAGATGCCCTGGGGTGATGGATGAGGAATTTTTCCTGTTCTCTATTTTTTTTGTTTTCTTCTTCTTCTTCTTTTTTTTTTTTTTTTTTAACAAGAAACCTCTGGGGGTTTTTTGAAAAGACCTTTAAATAAAACGAGCATGATCTTTTGGTTGCCAGAGGGGGTGCCAGTGTGCAGAAGGGTGATCCCAGAGGCAGGAGCAGCTCGGGGTTTCCCGAAACCTCGTTCCTACATCCAAGCTTGCATGGAGCCCTCTGGAAAAGCTGCAGCAAAGCTGGGCACACAACTGTAGGGTTTTCTGCAGGCTGGGAGGTTTCTGGAAGCCCCGGGACAGGGAAGGCAGTAGGCAATGAGTGCCACAGCTCCCTGTACTGGCAGAGACGCTGAAAATGGTAAGAGAAAGGTAAAATTTCCGAGAAAGCAAGGGCTGGAAGAGGGAGGAAGGAAGGAGGAAGGAGGAAGAAAGCAGTTGGAAAGGATCTGCTGTACAAGAGGCAGGCGCGGGGGTGCAGGAAAGCACATTTGGGACTAAGCTCTGGCAGAAAGCGTAATTGTTATTAAAATGAAGTGCTGTTAATTAACGAAATGCTGCTGCGAAGTGCCCAGACGGTCCCACGCTGCCATTCCAGCCCGTGCCAAGCGGAAAGCCACTCATCCTCCACGGACTGCAGATAGGTTGGCACGGCCCCTTTCCTTACGGGCTACCAATTCCACTGCCTGCCTGCAGACCCACAGAGCAGCCGGGAGGGCTCAGAGCTGTCGGGGTGTCGGTGACAGAGCGGAGACGAGCACAGGGCAGCAGAATAACCCAGTCCAAGCAGGGCCAGGAGCAAACCCCTCCGCTCCAGCCCCTGCACTGGGACTCTCCCCTCGATCCCCCTGTCACGCAGACACTCGGCTGGGCAGCCCGTGCCCATGGAGAGGATGTGCAGTCTGCACAGCCTGCCCTGGGGTCAGCGATGGGGAAGGACACCTAAAACACTGCCTCCTCAGAGGTTCCTGCTTGTTGTCTTGGCCAAGGGACCTTCCCAGCCTTCCCCTGCTCATCCCACACGGATCACGCAGTGCTTGCCCAACACTAAGGAATGTCAGAAAATCCAGTTGTCCACTTGCCAGTCTCGAGCAGGGCAGTGGTCACTCCTCAGCAGCCATCCCCCTGGCCTGACTCACCAGGACGGAGTTGTTTGGGTGGATGTTGACATTCCTGCAGCCCGCAGAGCAGGGGGAGGTGTATTCCACGCCGTCGGAGCCGCAGACGGGGTTGAAGCCCTTCTCGGGGCAGTGGCACTGCGCGTTGCACTCCAGGTCGTGGTGCCCAAACCCAGAGCTGGGCACGAGGGAAAAGTTAATGGCAGGTACTGATCGATATCCATCTTACAGAGAAAATGGACTGCGTGTGTGCTGAGCTCAGTAAAAACCCACTGGATTGCCCAACAAACCCTTCCCCCAGTGCGGGTGAGGACCCACGGGAATTCCACCATCACCCCGAGCCTTGGCTCTGCCCGGGCAAAGCATCCCGGCCACAAACGGCCCCGGGAGCCTCCCACTTCCTTCATACTTGGTCCCAAACCCGGGCTTTGGGGTTCTTGCAACAGGCCGATGTGGGAGGGAGGGAGGAAGGGAGATTCCCCGGAGGGCCGGCACCACAGACAGGACACTGACCAGGGAATTCACAGAGACCTGGGTCAAGCCCTGAGGGCGCACAAGAAGGTCCTGCCCACGTTTAGCTGCCACAGCTTGGAAGGTGTGCTGCCAGGGCTGGCCCAAAACCTTCCAAGATGAAATGTAAATCTTGTGCTGTTTGTGCCAAAAATGTTGTGTTTACTTCGGGTTGCATGCTTGCTCCTCAGTAGGAGATCTCACTGGTGGAACGCTTATAACCCTGCTTCTAAAAATCTCATGTCAAAAAGGTGTTAACCCGAAGGAGATAAAGCTGAAATGACTCCACCATGTGTGGGATAAGTCACAAAGGGTATCTGTATATTTACTGCCCTAAACCTGATGATGCAGCCGACTCAGTGTTTATCCACAAGAATTTCTTACTTTTTCTCCATTAGCTGCTTCTCCTGAGGAAATAAATCAGTTTCTGAGGATTCTGCTTGGCTCCCACCCTCCCACCCCGAGGAACGTGGCTGTGGCTGGGGTGTGCCCACCCCGGGAGCGCCCCCACCCCGCGCCCAGCCCGCGGAGCCGTGGTACCTGTCCCAGTAGGTGACACCGGCCACCTTCTGCGTGGGGCAGCCCAGGAAGAGCAGGGGGAAGGCCCCGAGCAGGCAGAGCAGCATGCCCAGCACGCACAGGGCACTGCACTGCCGCAGGGACATCTGGAAGCGCTTCAGGATGGCGCCGCCCACCACGATCCCCAGCATGGCCCCGGGGATGTTCACAGCACCTGGGGAAAGGCAGGCCATGGCATCGGGGAACCACAGAGCGGGCGGGGTGGGGTGGGGTGGGTTGGGTTCGGAGGGATCTTAAACATCACCCAATTTCACGCCTTCCACTGTCCCAGGCTGCTCCAAGCGCCGTCCAACCTGGCCTTGGGCACTGCCAGGGATCCAGGGGCAGCCCCAGCTGCTCTGGGCACCCTGTGCCAGGGCCTGCCCACCCTCCCAGGGAAGGACTCCCTCCTAATAGCCAGTCTAAAGCCATCCCCCCTTGTCCTACCACTGCACCTTGCTTTCCATCCTCTGAGCTGTATCGGTCCCTTCCCACAGCAAAGGCTCAGGGGATTTGATGTTGGGTTCCCATTTTTCAGCACGGGTGATTCAGAAGGGACCAAGGTTTTTGCAGGGACTGGTGGAATAACGCTACGAAAAAGCTGCTTTTCAGAGCCAGCAGGATCCCACAGCAAAGTGCCTGCCTTATGTATCCACAGATGGAAGATGTCAGGAGCAGTGGAAAGCCGTGCTTCACCCAGCTAAATGTGATTTTTCAGTGTGGACAGGAGGAAGCACCAAGTGAAGCTGGGGAGGATGTTTAATTTCTGTGCAGCACAGGATTGTGCCCATTTCTGTGGTCACCCTTGTAAAACCCCATTTATCTAAAACCCCCCATTTTTGGAGACCAAAGTTCAGCTACAGATGTGCAAACTGATTAATTCAGCTAAGAATCAATGGGGAGGTTGCTTTCAGCCCATAAATACCCACACAAGGAAGGAATTTCCAGCTACAGAGAGCTTTTTGATCAGAGAGAAAAAGGCGAAGCAAGACTCAGTAGTGGGAACAAAGGCTGGAGAAATCCATCCACTGAACACGGTGCTGACTGGAATGCAGAGGGTAAATCAAGGCTGGGAGCAGCTCAGCTGGGCACATCGGGGCAGGAGAGCACTGCTTCAGCATTTAACCTTCCTGCCTGCATTCTGCCCTGGGCTTTGCCAGGCTGCTCTGCTCACTTTATTCTGATTTATCTGTTGCAGACCTCAGAGGCCTCTTTCCCTGAGGTGCTGTTTGTCCTGTACCAGGATCTCTGAACCCTCCGACCAATTCTGAGAGGGGTGCTTTATTCCAGAGGAGTTCTTCCTAATTTCTAGATTATTTTTTTAAGGAGTCAAAAGCTCAGCAACACTTACCAATGATCATGTTGGCCAGGGACGCTGTGAGGGAGAATTGTCTCTCCAGGAACTTGCCCATGAACGTTGCTAACCCAGCGACCATGGCAGAGATGTTGACCTGGGCCAGCACCACCAGCAGGTACACGGGGTGCCTCAGGTTCCTCAGCAGCACCACAGGGAAACCTGGAAGGACAAGGGGGCACCCGTAGCATGGAGAGCAGGGGTACAGCAAAATATTAATCAGGGAATCACAGAGGCATTTGGGTTGGAAGGGACGGCAAAGCTCATCTCATTCCAGCCCTTTCCTTGAAGCTTTCTGGTGGGGCTTCTGCTAAAACAAACACAAAACTAGATGGGAAGTCATTAAAAGTTAATTTATTCGTTTGCTGCAGTTGCAATTTCAGCGTCCTTTTTGTTTCAATCATGAAAAACGCATTTTTTGATTAGAGGCAAGAACCACTCCAGCAAAGTGCCCGAGGGCTGAACCCCTGAGCAGGAGAGGTCTCATCCTGCTCGGCACAGGCTGCTCGGGATCGGGGTGCCCGGTGCTGCCAGCTGGGAGCTGCCGCTGCCCGTCCCGGAGCCAGCTCCCCTTCCTGCCCATCCCACCCCAATTCTGCTCTGCTGCCGCCTGCCCCCGCTCTGGCTGGCACGCAGAGGGCGACTTCCAAACAAAGCGCTGATGAGTTCCCCAGATGAGGGCTCGGGCGGCCAATATGCTGGAGCAGAGATAAGGAATTAGCAGGGAGGATTAATGGGAAGGACTGCCATAAATGGATGGTGTTAATTCTGGGCAGCTGACAAACAACTGGGACAATCTTTCCATCGGCTGCGGTGCCCGGGCACCGCGGCAGGGAGGCCTCCCCGGGGCCTGTCTGGGAGCTGGCCCCAGATGGGGACGGATTTGGGCTGTCCTAAATGTTCTGTGGAGAGCAAAAGGACCCTCTGTGGGTGCAGGGGGGTCCTCCACGTGCACAGGCAAAACTCCCCCGCATGGCAGCATCGCCTCTCCCGCTCAGCACTCTGCCCTCAGGTCAGGCAAGCAGCCCAAAATTTTTGGGAGCTGCCAAAGCAGGTCCAAGCATACAAGGCATGGTCGGGGACCCCGGAATACTGACACTCTGGAGGCTGGCAGTCAGTGGGGAGGGAAGGAGCTGCATTGGACCAATGTGAACCCAAGAGGGGTTTGCTTTTAAGTACCACTAAAGGTCCTGATTTTTGAGGTGTATTCCTGGAATTTCTCAGCCATATTGCAGATAGGAAACCTCAGCTTGATTGCTGAAAAATCTCCCGAGAGCCAATCCAGCCTTTTGTGGGAATGTTTCACCAAAAAGTTCTTTTCCCTGGAAGCCTTTGATCTTTTCAATCAAACCACACCCCCTGTGCCACCGCGGATCAGAGGTAAAAAGCCACAACTCTTTTTACCACTCAGAGGTAAAAAGCTGAGCAGGTCCCCACTTCATGGTGGGAGCAGCAGGGTTTCCATCCCCTGCAATCCCCACCTCAGCACTAACTGGATCTTCCTTGCAGCTCCAGAGAGGAAGCTGGGCAGACAGGAAAAACAAGTGGAAGCTTTAAAATAATAAACAAAAACTATCCTTGAAACTGCCTTTAGGGACTATAAGAGAAACAAACGAGTCACGAGTGCAGCGTTCCAATTGCTTTGAAGATCACCTTTAACGGGCTAATTCCCAGTATGTGCAGCAGGATCTGCACATCCTCCCAGGTGTTTTCAACAGAAGCCTGGAAATTAGCAATGGAAATGACTTCAGGCAAGCTAAATCCTACTCTTTTCATTACTGCAGGAAGATGCGGTGCCTGCAGAAGGAGGAATTTGTGAGTGTGAGGAGCAGGGTGCAAGCCGGTGTCACACAGAGAGAGCGTCTGTGCGAGAGCCAGAGTCATTCCCCGCGGGGCCCTGATGTCCCCAGCGCTGAGTGACCCCAGCCAGCGGTCGGCTCCCTCCTGGGGTGACTGACTGACCTCGGCGCTTGGAACCTGCCCAGAGCTCGGCCTGAGCCCTCGTCCTGCACACAGCCCCATCCTGCTATTGCTGCCGGGGCTGGAAAAGCCCTTCCCGCCCGAGGCAGGCTCCAGGGCTCTGCAGCTGCCCTCACACCCTGCCCCACAGAGCCCGGGGCTCCCAGGGGCTCCCCCTGCCCTGGGCTCCAACCCAGCCTTCTTCTGCTTGCAGGACGTGGCACAACCTCCCACAAGCCCGATTCTGCTCTCTGGTCATCCCCAAAGCAACAGAACACGTGGCAAAAGGCGTTTCCTTCTCCATCCTCATGGAGATCCTGGTGATTTCAGCAAGACTGCTCTCCTGATAAAAACCAGACACTTCGTTTATTCCAGAACTGGGCTTTGGGGGATAAATTCTCAAGTAATGAATTTATTAGCACAGCCCTGACACAGCAACACTGATTGAAGCCCCAGACCAAAGCTGCAGCTGGAGCACGGTAAGGTATTTCCTCCTCTCTCCACCCGGGAGCAGGGAGCTCATTTTTATTCGCGTTTCAGAGGCACGGAGCAGAGTGTTGGTGTGAAAATCCCATCTGAGCACTATCAATCTGCTCCCACGCAGTCGCTGCCATCACACAGGTTTCTAAATGACGGCACAACAAGGTCGGGGGGGAAGAAACCCCCGACTGCCTCCTCTAATTGAGCATTAGGCTGACGAGCAAACGCTGCCACCAGCGGGAGAAAAACCTGCCCACGCCTGCCTGGCTGTGCCTGCCCTGCACTGACCTTCAGAACACACAGAATTTCCAATAAATTAACGGGATAATAGTCGGGAAATATGGAGGAAGCTGACACGGAGTGACTTCAGAGGGCCACTTTTATAAGTAGTTGCCAAAGTGCAGCGTATTTAAAAACCCCAAACATCCCAGCCATTAGCAGATGCCTCCACAGACTAAAGCCCAGCTGATCCCCTTCAGCACAAAGAGTCCACTCATTTCCCAACAATTTAATTGCACTGGATTCAAATCCCAGTCTCTGTGGCCATCCTCAGTGGGACAGGAGGTCAGCCTGGCTTGGATATTGTCTCCAGCCCTGGAGGAGCGGGCCTGAAGAGGGTTTTTGGGGATGAAAAGTTACCAGTGCTGATTCCTGCCATGGCCTGAGGACTGAGCACGAGCAGCGGGATGCACCCAAACCCCTCTGACTGAAAGGGGTCTCTCCCCTGCCATGGCCCTGCTCCAGGCTCACAGCTTGCACTGCTCTTCCCTGCCTGGATTCAGGCTCTGGTGACATCTTGGCCTCTGTTTCCTACTGCCCACCTGAGCCATAAATCCCAGAATCACAGAATAGTTTGGGTTGGAAGGAACCTTAAAGCCCATCCAGTGCCACCCCCTGCCATGGGCAGGGACACCTCCCAGTATCCCAGGTTGTTCCAAGCCCTGTCCCACCTGGCCTTGGGCACTTCCAGGGAAGGCATGTGACACTCACAGTGACCAAGCCAGGTGCTTTGGTTGGCACGAGGTGGAGCAGGGCAGTCTGGGCGGGGTGATCCACATCTGCTGGGAGCAGAGGGGTCACACCCAACACCGAGCCCGAGGCGCATCTCGAGGGCTCATCCCGGAGCCGGGCTGGGCACGGGGGGCACAGCCCGTTCCCTGGCAGCACCGCAGCCCTGGCACGGCCCCAGCCGGGCCGTCTGTGCCGGCAGGGAGGGCTGTCCGTGCGGGACCGGGGCACTCGCGCACTCACGTCTGATGAACTCCGCCAGGGACAGGCTCTCCGTGCGCTCGGACCGCGACCTCAGCTGGCTCAGCATGTCCTCCCTCTTCTTGCTGCCACTGTCCTTCCCTCTCACCACCTGGGGACACACCAGAGGCTGTCACTGCCCGCATCATGCCAGAGCTTCCCCTGGCCTCACCTTTTCTCTCCCAAACCACAACACGCAGCAGCCCACGATGTTTGCTGGCCACGGCCATCCCTGTCCGTGTACAGCTGCTGCTCCCCGCCCACACCACCGGGTATCCAAGGGAGCTGAGAGCATCCAGACACAGCTCCGTGCTGCAGGGGAGTTTTCCCACCTTTCCTGACAGCAGCGGATCACACTTCATCAGTATCAAGCTGTACCACTCTGCCGGCACAGCACACCGTGTGCTCAGCTCGCACAAACTCAGGAGGTGCAAACCCTTGCAGGGAAAGCTGGATACCCTCGGGGGGATGGTTTCCTGCCCCAGAGGTTCTTGGACCGCTGTGTGTGGGGGCAGGCACAGGCACCCAAGGGGGGTACGCCAGCACAGCTCAGGCACTGGTTTGGATGGAGAATGTGCAGTTCCCTGCGACTCTGTGTTCCCTAAAAGCTGCTGGGCAGGAAAGAGGCAGCAATCGTAAGAGGAAAATGCATCCAGGCAAGCAGGGGGTCTGGGATGGAGGCAAAACATCTGTCACCTCCTAAACCAGGAGGCTGCCCGGGGCAGGGGTGGGGTCCCCAGCCCCGGAGCGCTCGGAGCGTGGCAGGTCCATTGCTCGGCCGAGTGTCCAACATCCCACGGCACCGGGGAGCCAAAGGAGCAGAGGATTCCTGGGATGTGCTTTGGATCCCCTGCGCCGCAGGCTCCCGGGGGAATCACAGGGGCAGAGGGCATTAGTTAGAGGAGCTGTGGGGCTGTGCCTGCGGGACGGCAGGCGGGGTTCAGGGGAAACCACGGCGCGTTTGCAGCCAGAGCCAACAGCCCCGGCTCTGCCGCCCCGTCAGCGCAGCAGCTCTGCTGCGGCTCCTGGCACCAGGCTGGGCTGGACAAATGAGCTCATTCAACAGCAATTAGGGACTTGTAATGGCCAGAGAGAAGCGGGCAGCTCTTGGGCTGAAATCACCTCCTGTGCTCTGAAACGGAGAGTGGTCATTAAACCGCAGCGAGGTCAGTGTCAGGGCTGCGGGTGCCACGTGCCCTTTGGGAGGGCAGAAGCAGTGAAACTCCTTTCCTGTTTTTTATGGCTGGAGCTCAGGCTTTCATACATTTTTCAAATGCAAAGATAAAATCCGGCTCCCTTTCACTTTTCAATTGCGTTACAGGGCCTCTTCTCTCTTCTCTGAAACTGCCGCACTTTCCAAAAATACACTCAAGCTGTTCCTGACTGTGGCTTCCTCAGCTTCCAGCTGTTTGTACTTCTGAGAGTCAACAGCCTGCACGTCCAGACAAAACCCAACTCCCCCCAAATTCCGCAGCCTGGGATGTCCCCGTGTGTGACCCTTTCAAGGGACGTTTCTGTGCTGGCTCGGGAGCAGCAGCTGCCCGCACCGGGAGCAAAGCCCTCGCGGAGGGGCAAAGCTCCTCTCCCCACGCTGCCTTGGCCCTGGTGTATTTCTTTTGCTGCCTGAAAGGATCAGGAAACACATTCCTCTGGGATGAAGGGAAGCAGGGGCAGAAGGAAAAAGCAGGAATCCTGCCTGCTTGCTGCGGATGATGCTGGAATGGTGCTGGCTACACCATCAGCGATGCCCAAGCCCTGAGGAGGATGCTGTGCTCCTGCCACGGGGGATTTTGGCACTCTCCCAGCAGGAATTTGTCAAGCTGGAGCTGGAAGGTGCAGTAACACGGGCTGGCTGCTCAGCCCTGCCCCAGCATCGTGCCAAGGAGAAACAAACTAATCTTGCAAAATGCCCCCACATTTGGATTTTCCTGGAGGATTCCTTAAAGGACTCCGTTTCTTGGTGCCACTCGTTGCATCTCACGTTTTTGCAATGAGATTTTATCTGCATGGAAGATTTTGCCCAGAGCAGCTGTGGCTGCCCCTGGACCCCTGGCAGTGCCCAAGGCCAGGCTGGACACTGGGGCTTGGAGCAGCCTGGGACAGTGGAAGGTGTCCCTGCCCAAGGCAGGGGTGGCACTGGAGGGGCTTTAAGGTCCCTGCAAGTGAACCCATCCCGTGATTCCATGAGTCCACTGGCACCACTTTCAGCCTCACGGGGGATGGAGGAGGCAGACAGGCTTCTGGGGAAGGAGAATGAAGCTCCCACACACTTTGCACCAGGAAGAGCATCCCCAACCTGACCTTGGCCTGGGGAAATCCCCCATTTCCATGCACTGACATGAGTAAATCCAGGGATAGCTGAGCAGGACTCTGCAGGAAAGGAAAATGAAAGCAGCTTTTGCTGCCAGCTCCTGCTCTCCCCACCTGCTACTGGCACCTGTGAGAAGGGCAGCCAGAGGTGCCAGCAGCCTGGGTTTTTCCAAATACACCCTTGGAAACAGGGATAAATGACCTGCTCTGACAGAGAGGTTTTCTTTGTTTATTTTGAGGTGTCTGCAGAGTTTCCCTCTGGCTGTGAGCAGAACCTGGCACTCCCAGCTCAGTAAGGTCAGAGAAGCTATTTTCATGTTAGACAAACAAAGTGTAAAACCTCACGGCTTGGAAAAGGATTCTTTTTCTTTTGACAAGGTCACGCTCCCTACAAACACTTCACTCTGCCTCTTGCAGCACGTGTGGGTCCCTCCAGGGACCCTATTTCCAGGAGTGTTAAAATCACCAGCTGAGGGGCACCTTGCTCCCACCAAATGGGAGGAATATTTTTAGCTGCTGTTTGTGCCTGACTTTAAAGCTCCCTGGGGAAAATCCAGATGTAGAGTCCAGCCCATTCCTGGAGCCTGTCCTTCCACTTGGCCCTCTTTGCTCCTCAGATCATGCCCTGTGCTCCTAGGCTGCCTTTGGGGGCGCTTTAGGAGCTTTAATGAGGCACCCAGAGCTGTTCTTGACTGAAAACAGTTTTTCCAGTGTAAGAGCCTCATCGCCTCATCCCCTTCCTGAGCTCACGACAACTCCATGGCTTTGCCATGATCAGCCCTCAAATAGGATTATTCAGGATGCTTTGGTGCTGGAAACCTACTGACAGGCAGCAAAGCAGAGAAATAAAGATGTTCTGGGTTTGGCGTGACTAATTTATGAAAAAAAAAAGATCAAAAGAGCAGCCCCACATTATCATTAATGTTAACAGGAGCCATTGCAGGAACTTCAAAGAAAGAATTCATCAAAAAAAGGTGAAGCTGAGAGGTGGCTGTGGAATAAAAAATGTAGATGTGTCTTGGCTGGTGGGAGGAGGCTGCTAAGTCTCCAAAGACACTCGGGGCTGGTTTGCTGCATGATGCCCACTGAGGAGAGTGGCCAGAAAAGGAATCCAAGCTGCTGGTGCAGGAACACCCCAGCTGTCTTGGTGTTCTTCCCATGGGCTGTTCCCATGCTGAGCCTGAAGGGATTTGCTGTGGGTAAGACAACTTTTTGGGACTCTACAAGCTGCGTGGCAAAGCTCAGTTGATTCTTCAAGTACTTGCAGCTTGTGGTTGCTCTGCTGGTGGATTTGTTCCTGCTTTGGACAGCCAGAAATCCTGGAACGCTGCCAGGGATCCAGGGGCTCTGGGCTGCTCTGGGCACCCTGTGCCAGGGCCTCCTCACCCTCACAGCCAGGAATTCCTTCCCGATATCCCATCCAGCCCTGCCCTCTGGCAGTGGAAGCCATTCCCTGTGTCCTGTCCCTCCATCCCTTGTCCCCAGTCCCTCTCCAGCTCTCCTGGAGCCCCTTTAGGCTCTCCCTTTAGGATCTCCCTTCTCCAGGCTGAACACTCCTTGCAATCCCAGCCTGAATCCACAGCCCTTTGTGATGGAAAAACCATCACTTTTGTGTCCTTAACCAAACACTGCTTTACTCCAAGGGCAAGCAAGAGAAAGTGTCTTACATACATATATATGCATATATGCATCTTTAGATATACATACATACATATATATAAATTTATATATATACATACAGAAAAACACCCATGACAACGCAGGTTTCCAACAAATCTTGGAGTGCTCCTACAGCCCACATGTGTTACCCAGAACAGCAGCTGGCAAGCTTTCTACAGAGGTTTTTATTAGAGATTTTTAGCAGGGCCCCTTGCTGCTGCTGCTGATAGCCCCATGGAATGGGCGTGGTTGGCCCCAGGGCCTCCCATTCTGCAAGGAGGACAGAATTTGGCTATCATTAAGTGTATTTTCCTATTATTATTTTTAACTGTCAGCAGATTCCAAGAGCGTTCCGGGGGAGATGGCAAAATGGGGAGAAATCCAAGGATTCAAGAAATTCACATGCTGCAGAGGGATACGTGGGTGCTCGGCCATGTGGGAGCATTCCCACAGATCCCAGCCAGCAGAGCAGGGTGAAATCCTCCTGCTCTTTTAAAAATCAATATCCACCCATTCCCCACTTAAACTCTTCCAAACTGCTCAGAGTTTGGCAGCACTTGCCAAAAAGTGCAGCTGTTTTAGTTCGAAGTGCATTCTCTTCTCTCAAGAGTTGTTGATGAAATTAATATTCCCCTCAGCCCTAATGAAGAACTTTTCCCGAAGACGGAGCGTGGCACTCCGGGGTGCTGAGCAGGCCCTGCCAACGCAGACCACCCCTGAGGCTTCAGAGCCACCCAGGCTGCAGGAGGGTCAGTCAGGCACATCGCATTTGGGATCACCTTTACCCTGCCATGCGTGGAGCAGTTCCCACCCCGTCACCTCACAGGTCTCTGCAAACCTCACCGCTCGTGCCAGCCAGCAGCAAATCACCGCGTCCCCGAGTGTAACTGGTAAAACAGGTCAGGGAACCCCAAATCTGTGCTCGTTCCCGTGGGAGTTCAGATTTTCCCAGGAGAAGTGGAGAATCGCTCTGCACCAGTGCAGGGACTTGTTTGGACAGGAAGGTTTCCATGCTGCCCCGAGGTGCAGCACATGCGGAGGGCAACGACACCACGTAGGAGCACGGCCAAGACACCGAGATGAGCACGGCTTCAGCTCCCGAGCGTGTCCCAGCAGCTTCTGCAGCCTCCCAGCCCACAGAAAACGCCTCCCCTGCAAGCACAGCCCGTTCTGCCCCGCTGCTCCCGAGGCGCAGCCAGGGAATCTCCGAGCTGTGCCGCTCCAGGTGTGCAGCTCTGCCCTGCACAGCCCCTCCCTGGCTGCTGCTGCTGGAGAGGAGCTCCCACTGCCTTCCAGGAGCCCACTGCTCGCTTTTCACAAACACCTTAGTAATGTAAAATATCCAAGGACTGCTCCTGAGAAATCCGCCAGGACAGACAGGTCTGGCTGCCTTTACCTGCCCGGGCAGCCTCTCGTCTGCACCCGAAACGCTGGGGTAAGTCCTCTCCTGCCTATGGAAAAGGGTTGTCCTTGTCTTCCAGGAGCCCATTGGTGAAATTTCCATTCCACCTCCAAAATTCAGGGGTTCTCAGCTGCCAGCACAGAGTTGGCTGCCCTTTACCTCCCCTGCAGCCCTCTCATGTAAAGATGAAGCTCTGAGCCTGCACCCGTCCCTTCCCGAGGAACAGAACCCCCACTGGCTCCAGTTCCTGCGGCTGACATTCCGAGGTGTGTGGTGTGAGCAGAACCTCTCGTACCTCTTTCGGCATTTCCCGTGGGAAGAAGAAGTAGGGCAGTGCAGACAGGGCCACCAGGCTGGCGGCCACCAGGAACCCGAGCCACCAGGCCCCCACCCAGCGCGGGTCCTTGTTGGTGAGCTGCACCTCAGCTGCAACACAAGTGGGGAGAGGGGCATCAGACCAATGCTGGGATGAGGGAGGGACCCCAGGGCACCAAAGGGTGGCCCCAGTCACCCTCAGCATCAATCAGCCCCAAGGTGGTGGCTTCCAACCCTGTGACCATCAGTTCTGGGGTCTGAGCAGCGTTTGCCCCTGACCCATCCCATCACTAAATCACATTTCATTGTCGCTTTTCTATTTCACTGCTGTCCCCAAGGTGTCCAAAGAGCCACTCAGCCCTTTGGATGGAGACAGCTGGGACAGGGATGTCCCGGATGCCCACTCTGCCCCACTGGCACGGGGCACAGACCCCACAGGAGGCTGGAACCCCTCTGCTTTAGGAGCTCTCACAGGAGCCGTTCCCCCACCTGCGCCAACTTTGTCGATGTCCACGTAGAACCTCAGCATGGCCGAGCCCAGCATGAAGGCCACCCCTGGCCCGATGACCGTCACGGAGAACAGGATTCCTGGGAGGGACGAGAGCAGGGAAGGGCTCAGCCTGGGGGAAGGGACCAGGGGGACAGAGAGGCCTCAGGGCAGGACCAGGCTCTGCTGTGCCTGCCTCCAGCACTGCCCATTTCCCTGGCAGCTTTCTTATCGCCAAGAGTCCCAGCTCCACGCTGCCCATGTTCCCTTCACACACGGAACCCCCTTGGCACGGCTCAGACTTTTCCTGACGCTGGTCTGCAGCCTCCCAGAAGGATGCAGTGCACCCGGGAAGGAGATGTGCCCCGTGGCATCAGTGACCCAGGGAACACCAACGTTTCGTACCAGGCTAAGGAGATAAAAGTTATCAGTGAACTCTCCTCCGTGAATTACTGATAAAAGAAATCCCCATGTGTAAGATTCAACTCCTGCCTTACAGGTGAGAGGTTTGGATCATCTACCAGAGCAAAATTTGATGCTGTACTTCCATTTTTTAACAGTAGTGATCTGGTTTTGATCTACCTTTGCTGTTCCATCCAGTTCAAAAGGCTGTCACAGGTAACAGCTGGGAAAGGACTAGAAGGACCTGCAAGGACCACCCTGACCATCCCACCACCCTGGGACACCCCTTTTGGGCCTGTGCCCAAGCTGTTCTCCAGCACCCCCTCTGCTGAAGGATACTCTCCCATCTCCCAGGTGGTTGGACCTGCTTTCTTTGGTTTGTGTCACTTTCCTGACATCTAAACAGAGTCCTCATTGCTGCCCCTTAAACCCACAGCTGCCACCTGTGAAAAAAGAGATCAGATTGCCCCTCTTGTGGTTCCTGAAGCCTTTTTGGAGGAGGATGTGGTAATTAACTCCACCTCCAGGCTATCTCTCAGGCCCAAACCCCCCAGCATCTGCCCCAAAAGGTGTTTCTCCGCTCTCCTGCTGTTTGCCCAGGCCTGAGGCAGAGAAACTCTTTTTGCAGAAACCTTCCTGGCACCGGGCAGAGCAGAAGGGCTATAACGAACCCTGCTCTCATGAATGCAAATCAGTCCTGTCTGGCCTTGCTGTCACCTCCCCCCTGGCCTCTCCCCCTGCCAAGCAGCCCAGCCGTACCCAGGTAGAGGGGGGAGTTCCTCTCACTGGCGAAGTCGTCGATGTAGGAGATGCCGAAGGGCTGGATGGGCACGCCGCCGATGCCCAGCAGTGCCTGGGCCACGAACATGACCAGGAGAACCTCGTGGTTCTCCCTGGAGGCGTGGGGGGTGCAGCTGGCAGCGCTCAGGTTGGCCCAGGCCCCCGGGGCCCCGGGCTGGCACAGGTCGGTGGTGTTGCTGAAGGTACCTGCGGTGACAAGGGGACAAGTCTGAGGAGCTCGGTCTGGGGAAAGAACTTCTTCCCTTAGGCCCTGCAAGGGGCTCTGAGCTCTCCCTGGAGCCTTCTCCTCTCCAGGGGAGCACCCCCAGCTCTCCCAGCCTGGCTCCAGAGCAGAGGGGCTCCAGCCCTGGAGCAGCTCTGGGGCCTCCTCTGGACTCTCTCCAGCAGCTCCAGGTCCTTATCTTATCTTAGATGGCAAGTCCAAGAAAATACGAAGAAGGTGCAAAGATCACTGCACTGATGTTCACAGAGACGGGTTCATGTGCCATGGAAAGCCACCTCCCTTAAGGAAGTGGAGCTGAGGTCACTCCCAGGACCTTTGACTGACCTTCCAATACAAGTAAATGAGCAAACCTGCAGATTTCGTGAGCAGCCACCCAGGGAATGAGAACTCATTTCACATTTTTACTGCCTAAGGGAAAGTGCTGATTCTAGCACCCTCATCTTCCTTAAAACCCCGGGCGAAGGGGTGGTGGTGCTCATAGCAGGATTTCCATGGTTGTGCCCCAAATCCTGTGGAGTTCCAAGTGCTCGGACACGGGGGCACCTGCGCCAGCACTGCTGAAACACCAACCCCCTGTTTCCAAACGGGGTTTGCAGCTGGCCCCTGTGTGCAGCCAGCAATTATTCACCTATTCAGCCTTCCTTTGGTCTCTGCTGTTGTCTGAACCAGCTGCACTCCCTCTGGTGAGCCAAAGAAAAGCTGTTCAGTGGAGGCTTCTAGAAGTTTTGCTGGAGCTCCATGGCAGGAATTGGGAAGGTGGCAAAAAATTGGTGTTCTCCTTTCTTACTTTTTTCATCCCTTCTCTTTCTTCCAGGGAAAAAGTCCCAAACCCACCCTGTCCCATTCCCTCTGTGAGTGATTTAGACCTGCTGGTTTCTCAAGGGAGGCTGATTATCTGGTGGGGTCTAAAACCTCAGAGACAGCCCAGCTCGACCAGGGAAGGCAGGTAAGGCTGGATGTGCAGCAAACAAGGGGGACCAGAGGCACAGCCTGCATTTTGATTGTTTTCCTGCCACTTCCCATGGTTCCATGGTTCCCATGTCCCCTGGCTCTGCTTTCCACCGGTAGCTGTTGCCTCTCTGGGCTGAGATGATTTCATTCTCAGAAAAATAAAATCTCTTGAGGAGAAGCCAACAGCTTGCAGCTCCCAGTGCCTGGAGGGAAGGTCACTTCTCAATGGCTTCCCACTGCCAGGGGGCAGGGATAGGTGGGATATTGGGAAGGAATATTCCCTGTGAGGGTGGGGAGCACAGGCTGCCCAGAGAAGCTGTGGCTGTCCCTGGACCCCTGGAAGTGTCCAAGGCCAGGCTGGAGCAACCTGGGATGGTGGAAGGTGTCCCTGCCCATGGCAGGGCTGGAACAAGATGATCTTTAAGGTTCTTTTCAACCAAAGCCATTCTGTCATTCTCTTATTTCCTCCTTCTGTCCCAAGAGGCCCAAAAGAAGTTTCTGGAGCACTTACTGGCCACAGACTGGTCGTACTCGTAGGGCCCCGTGATGAAGTGGGGCAGGGACATGAGGAAGCCAGCCAGGGACACGAGGATGGCCCCGCAGCCGATGAGGCGCGGCCGGTGCACGCGGCTGCCGAAGTAGCTGACAAAGACAATCAGCAGCGTGTTCCCAACCTGCAGGGACAGAGAGGGCACGTGTCTCCCGGGAGAACGGGAGGAGCAGGGCACAGCATTCAGCAGGGACAGGGGGCTGGGGGTGGTCACCTCGTTGAAGGAAGCCAGCAGCCCTGAGGTCTGGCTGGAGAGGCCGTAGCGTCTCTCGATGGTGGAGATGGAGCTCTTCAGGTAGCCGGAGACCAGGAGCTGGGAGAGCTGCAGCAGCCCGTGGCAGAACACAAAGAACTGCCAACAAAGAAAGAGAGCCCCCAGCAGGGTCACTGAGAGCTGAGGGTCACCCAGAGCTGAGGGGCACTGAGAGCTGCAGCATGGTAAACTGCACCCCCCTCAGAAAGGCACCATTATCCAGCACAAACCTCTGACCACGAGCCTTGGAAACACCACCCCTGCTCTGCCACCAGTGAAATTTTCTGAAATCAGATTAGAGCCATGGAAGAGCCCTCTGCCAAAAATAACAACAGGGTCAGCATCTGCAGGGAGGCTGTAATTCCTTCGGCTGAGAAGTGGCTCTGGACACTGTTTGTGTTGGCCTCGTCCCTAGGATGCGGAGCAGAAGGGAGGTTGCACAACGCTCCTGCTCCCATTCAGCCAGGGGCAGGCAGCCATCCCCAGAGCTGGGAGCTCTTCTGGGACCGGAATGAGCCCTTCCAAACACAGCAACAAACAACTCCTTTAGACAACGTCAGCAGAAGGTCAGGGAGAAGAATGAGACTGATTTCCTTTCCTTCCCACAAAGCCCTAGATGTAAAAGACATCTCCTTTGGAAAACGTGATGATTCCCTTTCACTTCCAGAAGAAAACCTTGTCAAAGTCCACCATCTCCCAGAAAATAATCTGCCCTCATCTCCATCCTCCCTCCTCCAGCTGAGCCATCTCCTTCCCTGCTGCCTTGTGGCTCTCCCAGGCATCCGCCCAGCCCCCAGAGGAGTTCAGATAACCGGCCTGACCACCGCACACCCTCGGGACACAGCCCACCCATCTCCTGCAGGACAGGCTGCCTGCCCCCGGCTCCTTCCAGAGCTGCTGCCCTCAGGCTCGGACGATGCCCAGACCCTTGGGCACCGCTCCTGCTCCGTGTGTTTGCAGCAGCTCCACCAGGGAGAAGCTGCTCAGCCTGGCCTGGATTTCTGCTCTGTCTTGTTCTGATCCAAGCCTGAAGGGAGGTCACTGCCAAACTGGCCTGCTCTGTAAGCCAGGGGAATATCCAGAGCGCAGAAAGGGACAGGGGGAAGGCCAAACCCCTCGGGTCCCTGAGGACCGTGGGGCTGGGACACAGTCACCCCCTCCCAAGGCGATGGGCTGGCACAATGCACACCGGGCCACCAGCCAGCACCGTCCCCTGCCAGCCTCACGTCACCTCTGCTGGATGCAACGTGTCTGGACCGGGGAAATGTCACCCAGCCAAAGGAACGCGTCCCCAGAGTCAGCTTTGCTGAAACTCCTGTGTTCCTACAAGTTGCTGGCTGTGTCCAGGCTCTGCTTCCTGAACACATCAGCTCAGATGGAAAGGCTGGAACCAGATCTGTTTATTCCAGGCATCCACAGCACACAGCCCCCTGGGTATCCGAATCCAGGACCTTCACAGGTTTACAGCAGCTGCCCAGCACTGCCCCACACCCTCTTCAGCTCAAAATGGGTCAGGAATCTGGTATTTTATTCTGCCCTGTGTGGGCAGAGTAAAGCACAGAAAGGAGAGATGCCCCTGCAGAGGACCTGAAGTGGGTTGGGCAAGGACCCCAGTTCTGCCTGCAGGGCTCTCTGCTCTCAGCCATCAATTTTCTGCCAGGGCCTGCCCACCCTCCCAGGGAACAAATCCTTCCCCATATCCCATAAAGATCATAATGCTCCTTGAAGCCAAACAGGGCAGTTGTTGGTTCTGCCCCTCGGCTGCATTTTGCCATGTGGTACGTGGTTTTTGTGACACACTCTCTGGAGATATAAATACACATAAAAACTGCAGTGCTGTGATTTTTGGTCCTCCAGCCACTTCAAACACATCCAACCACATTGTGCAATGGTTCTGTGTTTCTGCAAGAACCATTCAAACCCCGGGCTGGAGGTTTTGTTTTCTGAGGAAGTCATTTAGAAACCGGACAGGGTGGCCTAACTTCTTGAAAAAAAACCCCAAGAGATGAGGGAAAAACATCCTGTGCTCAGGATAATTGTGTTCTGGGTGACAAGAGCTTCCTCCACATCTGCCCGGGGCACGGGGTTGCAACAAGAGGGTCCTTAAGGTCCCCTCCAACCCAAACCAGTCTGGGATTTTAGGATCTACCTTCACAGATACAGCAAAATAAAGCTTGAATCTGCTCACAGAGCTGACTTTTTCCCCCTCAGTGGTTTAATCTTTGAACCTCTTTAAAATGTCTCCTCAGTGGGGAAATCAGTGGGGTTATATCTTTAAGGATAATCTTGCTGGCAAGTAAAGAAAAAACAAACAAAAAAGCACCAGATAAAACCAGCTGAATGGGCTGAAGAGAGGGCTGGGGAAGAAGCCTCAGGACACACCGCTGTGTCTGCAGCCTCTGTGCTCTGGTGGCCTCTGCCTCTGAGACTCACTTTCCTTCTGCCACACGGGATGAGGGTGATTAAATGCACCAGCACTTGTAGAAAAACCCTCAAAACTTCCCCACAAAAGTGGCAGAGAAATCATAAGCCTTTAAGACCCACTGTCATCTTTTGCTCTCTGGCCTGGTGAGATTTGCTAATGAGCCAGGTAATTGGCTTCCAACTACACTGAAGGTAGTAATAAACTGATGTTAAGGCTGCCACTACTGATAAAAAGGAATTATTGAGCCAGAAGGGAATGAAGCAGATGTTGCAAGACAGAGGGAGCCGTTCCAGGTGCAGCCTGTGGTTCTGCAGAGCTCCTCAAGCACTCACCTGGAGGGGCTGGGGTTGCACCGAATCCAGGAGGATGTAAGACTTTGAAGAAAGGCTCCACACTGACAAAGCCAGGGCTAGATGGGATTTTGGGAAGGAATTCCTCCCTGTGAGGGTGGGCAGGCCCTGGCACAGGGTGCCCAGAGCAGCTGTGGCTGCCCCTGGATCCCTGGCAGTCCCCAAGGCCAGGTTGGACACTGGGGCTGGGAGCAGCCTGGGACAGTGGAAGGTGTCCCTGCCATGGCAGGGGTGGCACAGGGTGGGCTTTAAGGTCCTTCCCACACAACCACGCTGTGACTCTCTGGAGTTAAATCCTGCAGGAGCTGGGAGTTAGACCTGCACTGACACATCCCTGCCCCACCACTGGCTTTGGGATGGAAACGTCTCCACACCAAAGGTGCTTTTGCCGTGGGAAACACAGGGAACATTTTCCCACTGGGTACCCAGAAATCCTCTCAGTGCCTCCTGCAGGAAGCTGAACTCCTCTTTCCCAGGCCAGTAATCCCAGGGGGTGCTGGAGAAAGCGGGAGGTGTTTACCTTGATACTGAGAAAGGGGCTCCTGCAGAGTGTTTTCTGGGCCACGTCCGGGCAGCTGCTCCTTGGAGCCGTACTTGTCATTCTGTCAGCCTGTCAAAAATAAATCATTCAGCACAATGCTCAGTCGCTGTGCCTGAATTCCCTGTGCTCAGCAGGCAAAATCCTGTCGTGCTCTGCCAACACCCCCACAGCAAGCACACGGTCTCCCAAGCAATCACTAATTATTCCTGGGTTTCCTTTGCTCGGAGAACTGTGATTCCGCACAGCCACAAGGCAGCCTGGAAAATGTTAAACACCAGAGGCCTGGGAGGTGAAACGCTGCTCAGCAGAGCCCAGGACAATATTGTGCAAACATCAGTGGGGTTGGTGTGACGTCCTTATCAATGGCCTCGGTGTGATGGGGCACAGGGCACCCTCAGGCAGCTGGCAGCGGGCACAGCACTGGCAGAGCAGCTGGCAAAGCTGATGGCTGTGCTGCCATCCAGAGGTTCCTCAGCTGCCTGGAGAAACGGGAATGGGGGATCTCAGAGGGCTGCAGAAATGGGAACTGGGGGATCTCAGAGGGCTGCAGAAATTGGAATTGGGGGATCTCAGAGGGCTGCAGAAATGGGAATTGGGGGATCTCAGAAGGCTGCAGAAATGGGCATTGGGGGATCTCAGAAGGCTGCAGAAATGGGCATTGGGGGATCTCAGAGGGCTGCAGAAGCCCATGAAGTTCAAGCGGCCGCAGTGGAAAGCCCTGTCCCTGCCCTGAGCAGGAGCCAGCCTCTCCATCCTCCGGAGGCACTCCCTGCGGGCTGAGGAGCAGCAGCTCCTTCCCCATCCCTCCCTGTGCTGGGCTCTGAGGGATTGAAGCCCTCCTTTCCTGCATCCCATTTCCACCCACGGCGTTTCTGCATCTCCCCGGGGAGAATCCCTCCACTCTCGCTTCCGACGCCCAGCCCCCACCGAAGTGTAGCCACGCAAAGCAATTTCAACCCGTGGGAAGGCAGCAGGTCCCTCCCTGCCCGCACATCTCCTTCCCCTCTGCGGCCGCTCAGTCCCTCCTCCCGAGGGAGCGCCGGTGCCTTTGTCGGGTTTTGGTAGCCGGGCTTCCTGCTCAGGAAGCTGCATTGTTCGGAGGCACGTTAAGCCCATTAGGCTTTAACTTGTTGTTCAGCACACTCTAATAGATGTTTTCATCTCCGCAGCAAATGGGGTGAAAGGCTTCCCATTATTATTTTGTGTAATTCTATTTCCCCCATGATGAGAAGCAAAGGAGCGAGGACCCGCAGCCTCGAACAAATTAACAAACGCAGGGGTGGATGTAACTCGGGGCAGGAGGAGGCTGCCTTAACTGCGGTGTTTATAAACCCTGCAGCACAGAGCGCAGGAGAGGTGAATTCCAGAGGCGACCTGCACGAGTTACGAGCTCCTCAGCAGCCTCTGCAAAAAGCAATTGCTGCTCTCAGCCCCATTCCAAGAGATATTGCTACAACAAATCCAGGACGGGATCAATACAGTGAGTTTGATGGCAAATGAAAGCAGCAGGGAAAGCTCCCCCGGCCCCGGAGGGTTCAGCAGTGCTGGGGCAGAGGCACCTGCCCGGCTGCAGCCCGAGGTGCTCTGATGAATTATTGACACCCAGTCCCTGGGTGTGCTGCTGCAGCTCCCCGGGGGCTCAGGGGGGTCACAGCCGGGAGAAAAAGGCTGGAAACCCAAAGGAGCCCGGGCCTGGATTGCCAGGGGTGGGAATGCTCACGGAGCTGAAGCCACTGCAGGCTGCACGCCCTGGTTAAGTGTGCTCGTGTCTTTGTCAACCAGACGTGCAAACCACAAATCCAGTGGTGTGCGGGAGTACTCTGGTCCTCCCGCCCACCCTTTCCAGCTCTCCTTTAAAAGTGTGGAAGAGGGAGGGTGGCTGGGCCCCGGGGGAATGCTCAGCAGAGATCTGGAACACGGCAGGGTTTGCCAGCTGATCAAACTGAGGATAAACCCATTGCCCTCAGATCCCAGCCATCCACGGCTCTCCTTTGGGAACAAAATGGAACAGAAAAGTACTTTGATCCAGCACAAAGGACAAGGAGCACATCAAATAAAAAGGCAGATAAGGCTTAATTGATTTTTTAAAAAATGCTTGGAGACAGCAGCAGGTTACGGTCAGTCTGGTTCTTGTTGCCTTCGGCTGGATGGAGCCCAGCCGTGCCAGCATCCCCCGGGAGTGGCTCTGCCTTGGCACCAGCCAGGTTTGCCATCCTGGACTTCTCTGAACGGAAAGAAGGAATTCCTTGTGCCAAACGCTGCTCTCCCGGAGCTCTCAGGGATGCCCTTCACCTTCTCTCCCCCGGGTCCCAGGGTGTGAAATCCCTTTGTGAGGGAGACTGACCTGAGTGGCTGGTGGGCGTGGCACCCCGGGTGACAGCAGGGGTGGCAGGGTGTGCCAGGGAGCAGTGTCACCCACCGTGACACCGAGCCCTGAGAAACCAGCCCTGCGCCCCCAGGAAGCAGCACATCGCTTCCTTGTGCGCCTGCAAGTGAGCCCTCCAGGGAAACTGCTTCTGCCACGGCCCCGGAGGGGTGGCTGGGCTCAGCAGCTGTTCGGGGGCCCGGGGAGGTGCCCGGGGGGCCAGGCTGCCCCAGGGGTCACCTCTGGTGGGGTCACTGCAGGAGAGCCCCCACAGCCACGGCTTTCATCCAGGGAAATGGCAGGGGTGGCACAGGGTGGAATGATGGAGGGATGATGGAGGGATGGATGGATGGAAGGATGGAAGGATGGATGGATGGATGGATGGCTGTTCAGAGGGCAAAGGTGCTGCAGCTCCATCAGCTGCTGTTATTCCTTCAGCTGCAGGTGCAGGGTTTGTCCTCAAAGCCCAGTCTTCTTCCCACTGCTGTCCTCATCTGTGCAGAGAATCCCAGGCTGCTTTGGGATGGGAGGGACCTCAAAGCTCATCCAGTGCCACCCCTGCCATGGCAGGGACACCTTCCACTGTCCCAGGCTGCTCCAAGCCCCATCCAGCCTGGCCTGAGACACTTCCAGGAATCCAGGGGCAGCCACAGCTGCTCTGGGCACCCTGTGCCAGGGCCTGCCCACCCTCCCAGCTGAGAATTCCTTCTCAATATCCCATCCAGCCCTGCCCTCTGGCAGTGGGAAGCCATTCCCTGTGTCCTGTCACTGCCAATATCCGAGATAACCCCACAAACCTTTGCAGCACTGATGAAGATGCTGCACTTGTCCTCACACCGCCCTTTCTTTGACTCCAGGGCAGCAGAAATGCCCCAAACCCCGAGTGGGACCTGCACCACGGTCCTGGCTGTGAGAGCAGGGGGCTGGGCTGGGTGACAGCACCCTGTCCCCTTCCCGAGGACACGAATCCCTCCAACACCTTTATTAGCAGCTGCTCCCTTCAGCTGAGCACAGAGAGGCCCATGCTGGGCTCAGCAGAGCATGAGCAAATAACAGCCAATGTAACACAGCAAATTAAACCCCAGCAGGGGACTCGAAATGCCAGCAAATATTCTGTGATCTGTCTTCCTCCTGCTGAATAATTTTCCCTCCCTGGCAGAGAAGCTGGGACGGTGTCAGGGTGCGTATTTATGAGTGTGCCTGGGGTAAAGGGGAAGCTGGCAAGGAAAACCTGGGTGCAGAGATGCTTTATAACACAGCAGAAGGAAAAGGCAGTGGATACACATCATGCCCTCTCGGAAAAAGACAGAGGGAATAAAAAGGGATGCAGAGACGTGCCCAAGAGCTGTTTTTATCTTGCACCAAGTGGCAAAAAGAGCAAAAATGAGATTGGCCCAGCTCAGTGACTCTGTGTGATGAGAAAAGAGCCACAAATAACACGTCCCAGAAATCTTACAAGAAGTTAGACAAAGAGGAAAATATTACTGGAGGTTAAAAATGAGAAGAAAAAGGAAAACTGGTGTTGAAGCACATGACATGCACATGACAGGCAATGAGGGAGAGGCTCCAGCCCTGCCCTGGTACCCCTCTGCCTCGGGATGGATGAAACCCTGCTCCCCATGTGTGTGCTGAGGTCTCCCGGAGCTCCCTGCCCTCCCTGGCACCCCCTGCCAGGGCTGGAGCCCTTCCTGGAAGGATCCCCACCTGCTCCAGCACTGCAGGATGTGGGGAAGGAGCTGGAGCTCACCTGGCAGCACCAAACCAGAGATGGGAACCCTCACACCACCCCCTGGGCATGGGGCAGCCACGGCCTTGCTGGGCACCCTGTGCCAGGGCCTCACCATCCTCACAGGAACAATTCCTTCCCAATATCCCACCCAACCCTGCCCTCTGGCAGTGGGAAGCCATTCCCTGTGTCCTGTCCCTCCATCCCTTGTCCCCAGTCCCTCTCCAGCTCTCCTGGAGCCCCTTTAGGCCCTGCAAGGGGCTCTGAGCTCTCCCTGGAGCCTTCTCCTCTCCAGGTGAGCACCCCCAGCTCTCCCAGCCTGGCTCCAGAGCAGAGGGGCTCCAGCCCTGCAGCAGCTCCGGGGCCTCCTCTGGGCTCTCTCCAACAGCTCCAGGTCCTTGTGCTGTCGGCCACAGGGCTGGGGCAGCTCTGCAGGTGGGGTCTCACCCGAGCACAGGGCAGAGAGGGAGAATCCCCCCTCCCCTGCTGCCCACGCTGGGGATCAGCACCACACAGGGGGTTTCTGGGCTGGTTCATGTCCAAGCTCTCAGCCACCAGCAGCCCCAAATCCTCCTCCCAGGGCTGCTCTCCATCCATCCATCCGTCCATCCATCCATTCCGGAAGCAGCGCCCATCGCACCCGGGGTGACGCCCCAGAGCAGCAGAGAGGGAGGGAAGGAACCCCAGAGCCTCTGGCTGTGGGAGATGGCTCTGGAGTTACATAAGCAGCGAGGCTGGCATTGCATAATTCCAGGAATCACTGGCTTGGCTTTGCTTTCAGAGGCTGCCCAGGGCTGTGGAGCTGTTGGGGTCTGCAGGCACCCTGAGACCCCCCCTCAGCCTCTGCTCCTGCTGCTCCCCGAGCTCTCGGGGGGTGCCTGCCCCTCCGTGCCCCTGCAGCGCCCCTTACACTGCTCCTGCCCTCGTCCCTGCCCCGCCACCTGTGGCTTTGTGCTGTGCCCCAAGGCTTCACAAGACATCTGCCAAACCAGGATCTCCCGGCTCGGCCAGTTTTACTCCTTCCCTCTAAGGTTTTATGCAGTATTTTGAGTACAAAAGTCACCCCTGTCTTCGGGATTGAGCCAGCTGCTGAACATGCATCCCCCTGCCCTGGGATGGACAGATGTGGCTGTGCTGCAGAAAAGCCTCGTCTCGTGTCCTCGGTGGGGATTTTCTATTTTAGCACCACCTCCTCTGTGTTTGGCAGGGAAACTCTTCCTGCTTCAGGCAGCTCCAAGCCCTGGAGAGGAGTTAAAGTGCTGAATGAAGGATGAAGAGCCCGATTCCAGCAGGGATCTGCCTCTCCACAGGCTGCAAGCAGTGCCTGGCTCTGTGGACAAACACCTGCCAAGAGCAGCCTGAAGGGAAGCGATCCCAAACCACACTTTTCCTGGTTTGGGCTTTCATGCACCATAAATACCTTCCTGATGTTTTTTCCCCTCTGCACTTCACTGCTGCTTGGACAAGAGCGAAGACTGAGAAAAACACGGATTTTTTGCTGAGTCCTCCTGAAAGCTGTGAGAGTTTGCAGTGCAAGGAGCAGCTGGAGGAAACGGGCAGAGCCAGAGCGGCTCCAGGGACACAGGCACCTCCGGTGAGAAAAACGAACTTTTGGAAGGGGAAGCTGTTGCAAAACAAGGAGCAGGAGGCCCTGCAATAGTCCCGTGCCCTGAACACACGTCCTGAGTGGAAACCCCAGCAGTTTCCTGGAGCTGAACCCTCCTGGAGCAATCCAGAGTTTGCTTGCTATTTATTATCTATAACTTTTTAAAAACCAGTCCAAACAAACTCAGATTCTCCACCTGCACTCATGGCCTGCCCAGGACCAGAGACCTGCTCCCCACACTGAGTATTCCATGAGGAGCAGCTACACCCCAATCCTAAACATTTTTTTCCAAGGGATGTTCACAGGCAGCTCTTTTTCCCCTCCACGCTAACCCAGGGATTAACAACCAGAGCATCCCCAAATTTTGGGGGTGACCAGTAAAACTGGCTTCACCAGGAACTGAATGGATGGATGGATGGATGGATGGATGGATGGATGGATGGATGGAAGAGCAGGAGCAAGGAAATTCTGCTGCCAGGAAAGGGAACTGAGTAGAGCTTTGGAGAAGTGAGAAAATTCCTTAGCCAGCAAGAGAGGAGCTGGCTGTGAACAGCAGAGGAAACACTGTGGGTGGGAGAGACCTGGTGACATTGCTGGGTGATGATGGACGAGGAGCAAGTGCTGGAGTGAAGCCCCAGCCCAGAGCAGCTGCTGGGGGCTGGAGCTGGCACAGGAAAAGGAGGAAACACTGGTATTTTGGGCAGCAGGGGGAACTACTCAATGTCCTCCCGTTATTTAACATTAGCAGACTGCACTGGCATCTGTACACTGGGAGGGACCAAGAAAGTGCAGTGAAAATGGAGATGCTTTTCTGGAAGAATTTTCTTTTCCAGACCTGCAGCTGGAGCCACAGCTGGCCCAGCCAGGCTGCTGGACAGCAGGAAGCCCTTTCCTGCATCCCTGGCCCCCATCTTGTCCCGAGTGTCTCCAGCCACGCACTCTGATTTTCCCTGGATGACGCCTCAGAGCCTTGCGGTGTTCAAATCATGTTTCAAGCCAGGAATTCCCCTCACCTCCCGCTGTGCCTCCCACACTGCCTCCGTTTCCTCAGAAAATCACCTTTCCCGAAGCTGGGGGCCAGTGACAGGTGCTGAGATGGGAAATGAAACTCCCAAGCCACCCCTCAAATCCACATTCAGCCACATCGTGGCTCAAGCCAGGGAATATGTAACCCACCGGCAGCCAGGGCACTCGTGGCAGGTTCTGGATAAAGCACAGTGCAGACCAGCACTGGGAGCAGACTGGGAGCCAGGAACCACGGAGGAAGGGAGGCTGGGATCTCACTGCCACCAGACCGAGGTCTCCCGAGAGCCCCGGGCTGCTGCAGGGCGGGGGAGGGCCAAGCAGCCCCGCAGGGCTCGGGGCAGCCAGGAGGAGGCACCGCAGAGCCTGGAAGTGCCACCTGTGCCCAGCAGCGTGGCTGGAAATGGGGGAAGCTGGGAAAGCAGGAGGGGACACAGGGCAATTAGAGTGTGCTGTAAAACAACCGCGGAACAGCAGCGAGCAGGGGGCGGGCAGAGGGGGCTCTCACAGCCGCACCGGGGCCAGGGCTTCCTCAGGAGCCTTCAGAAGCTTTCTGGGGGAACCGGCCAAGGCGGGGAGGAGCTCTGGATGTGGCTGTGCTTCCAAGGCGGGGGGAGAACCTCGCTCAGGCTGCACAGCTCAACAGCCACACAAGGGTTTAAGCTCATCCTTAAAGCTCATCCCGTGCCACCCCTGCCATGGCAGAGACACCTTCCACTGTCCCAGGCTGCTCCAAGCCCCAGTGTCCAGCCTGGCCTTGGGCACTGCCAGAGATCCAGGGGCAGCCACAACATTTTAGGTCACACAGTGCCATTCCTTTCTGAGAGAGCAGCTGCCCATCCAGGGTTATCCCTGCCCCTCGATACCCATCTCCAGAGGGGCTGGAATCAGAGGGCTGCAGCAGCCCCCGCGCAGGATGGGACGTGTGCCCAGCCCATCCCTGCAGACCAGTCCCTCTGTCCCCGTGCCCAGCAGCTGCCACCTGACAGCAGCACCAAGTGTGGCCAATCCCACCCCAAACTTACAAATCCGTGGTCCAGGGAGGACGGGCTGTTCCCAGGGCTGACTCCCGGGGGATATACCCACCCCAAAGCCTTTAGGGGACCCAGCAGCCCCCCATTTGCAGGACCCAGCAGAAACCCAGCAGCCTGCAGCTCCCAGAGGCTGCAGTCAAGGGAGAGCTCAGCAGGGCGCTGGCTGAGGCAGCGGCTCAGCAGCTCAGCCCTGCGCCCGGAGCCTTGCGTGGCCCCAGGAGCGCACGGATCAGCTCTCCTCCCCAGGAGGGCACGGATCAGCTCTCCTCCCCAGCAGTGCCCTGCTGGAGGCTGGGCTCGGCCAGGCTCCCTCTCCCTGGGGCAGCAGGCACAGGGCAGAGCCACTGCTGCCCGTTCTCTTCCCGGGATCCGGGCTGCCAAGAGGCGCTGCCACTATAGAAGTGAAACCATAGGAGAAACCCACCGTGGCAGCCTCAGGCGTTGGGAAAACTGGGAAAACTCCCTGCGACGGGAGAAACAAGTGGAGCTGCCTCCCTGGGGGGAAAAAATCCCTCAAATAAATAAGCACAAGCAGAGAGGAAGCGAGAAAACACACGTGCAGAAGGCTGGCATGGGACAGGCGTGGAATCACTCCTCGTTTTTTCCCCTTTGAAGCTGCTCCTGAGCCCCGGCGGATCCCGGAGCCTTGCAAAACCAGCGGGGGGAAAAGCGGCGTGGGAAACTTCACTTTGGGCGGCCCCAGCCCGGCAGCACAGCCATCCCCAGCATCCCCCGGCGGCGAGCGGGCCCTGCCATACTCACAGAACCGGGGCTCTCCCGATCCTCACCCCACCGGCGCTGGCAGCCAAAGTTTCCCTCTGCCCGCAGAGCCGGGGCCACTCGCTCCTTTCCCTGCCCAGGATGGCTGTGGGTGTGTGGAGGTGGGGCTTCGGCACTTCTAAAAGCCCGAGCACGTTTCAATCCAAACTTTTGCAATCCCTTTCACCAGGATCTCTTTTATTTTTGTTTTTGCTTTCTCCCGAAGCTGCAGTCCCAGAATGACAGGGCTGCCGTGCGGTTTGCTGAGCCAGGGCTTTGCGCGCTGCTCGCCCCGTCCCTGTCCCAATCCGAACTGGGCTCGGCTTTCCCTCCACCCCCGGGGCCAGCCCCCTCTCCCCGCCCTGCAAGGGTCCCATTCCTCCAGGGCACTTTCCTTGCGTTCATTTTCCTGTTCAATTTCCTTTATCTGCAGTGTTTTTGTGTAAGTTTCGAACGTGTGGTGTAATCCTGGGATTTGGGAAAAGGAAACTTTGTTTCTCTAAGCCCGGACTATTTATTTTCAATGTCTCGCCGGCGCTCTCCCGCTTTGAGCACCGAGGCTTTACCAGAGGAGAACAGGAGAAGTTAACAAACAGGCAGTCCCATGCATCCCTGCCCTCTGGCACTGGGAAGCCATTCCCTGTGTCCTGTCCCTCCGGCCCTTGTCCCCAGTCCCTCTCCAGCTCTCCTGGAGCCTCTTTAGGCCCTGCCAGGAGCTCTGAGCTCTCCCTGGAGCCTTGTCCTCTCCAGGTTGAGCAATCCCAGGTCTGCCAGCAGACAGGTGCACAAATACAGGTGAGCTTTGCCAGGGCAAATTCACACTTGGATTTCATGAAGTTGCAGCCCAGGACAGCGACAAAGTCCCATCCAAGGGGAATATAGGGGATGGAGGGAGATGGAGAGCCCTTCGGTGAGCTCCCTGTCCTCTTTCTATGCCGGAAGCCACAACAAGCTCCCGGATGGAACCTCCGAAGGGGACCTTTCCCCTCTCC
The DNA here is from genome assembly GCA_013397915.1 of Daphoenositta chrysoptera. Classification (NCBI taxonomy): domain Eukaryota; kingdom Metazoa; phylum Chordata; class Aves; order Passeriformes; genus Daphoenositta; species Daphoenositta chrysoptera. Next base: position 13,595 of record VZRO01004945.1, on the reverse strand, counting down.
GGGCTGTGGTGCAGCGGAGGCAGAGAAAGGCACAGCCTCCTTTTCCTCCTGGCACCGCTTGCTGGGCTCTGATGGATGGGACAACCCACAGGACACGCTGGGCTGAGGGACCTGAGGTTTGCCGCGGGAAGAGTATCTGCTTCCTCTGCGCAGCTCATTAAATAATAATTAAACAACGCCTTTATTATCCGTGGCAGCACGGAAACATTTGGCTGAGCAGGAGACAGCCACATCAGCGTGTCCCAAAGCGCTCCGCACCCCAGTGACCCCGAGCTGTGCTCCCGAGCAGGGCTGCCGCTGCAGGGAAGAGAAACTTTATCGGCTCCACCGGCGCTGCAGCGTCTCAGGACGGCATTATTAGGTGGAAACAAATATTACTAACATTTTACAGGGCAGAGCTGCTCGGGAGGGGGAATGACCCAGGGGAAGAGGAGACTGTGCAGCTGCAGGGGAGCATGAAACAGACACCCCAAAACCGCCCCAGCAGGGGCTCCTCGCACCCCACGCCCGGAGAGCGGCAGGGAAGAGTGCATTCCCGGGATTGGAAAGGCAGGAATCACTGCTGTGATATTCCATGAAAGAAGAGCACCATCTATTGACTCTTCTTCCTCAGCTCCTCGTTCCGAGCTGCGCCGAGCCCTGAGGGTTCTGCAGCTCCATCCCACGGCCAGGGGGCGGCCAGAGCACCCTTGTCCCTCTGCTCCAGGGTGGGGGCTCCATGTCCCAGCCCCGGGACATCCCCGCGGTCTCCCCAAAGGCTGCTCATCCATCCAGGTGGACACTGGGTGAGCTGTAAAACCCCGCAGCCCAGCGCCTCTGGGTCCAGTGGAGAGTTCAGAGGAGGGCAGTGTCATCCTGGTGCTGCAGCTCCTGGCTCCCGGCTGGAGCCGTGTCCTGCCTCTGGCCAGATTTCCCACTGCTCCTTCAGCTCTTAGGTCATGCGAAGCTTTGGCCTCCAAATATTTGGGACGTGCAGACCCCGAGTGCATCCCCAAAAGGGTAATTCCTGTTAAAAGCAAGCACCACAGCCTGAGCGGGCACACGAAGTGCTCGGTCAGGTGAGGGGGGTTGAGTCCTCCGGAGGACGTGCAGGAAGGAATATTCCATGGAACTCTTGGGAGCAGTTTGCAGGAAGTGATAGCAGTGCTTATCCTGTGCAGAGAGATTGCAAGATCACACACGTCTGGTATTAGAGATATGCACAGATGAATAAATTTGGGCTTCCAGCCTGGAAAAGGCCACATTAGGAACCCCATATCTGCCCAGGTTCTGCTGCTCTTCCAACTCTGCTCTCGGCTCCAGACTGAAACTGGGATTGGAGAGGAGCAGCTCGGTGTCCTGTGGGAAATGGGACACGTGGCCGCTTGTGGGGCTGGGGATGATCCTTTTCTGCGTGTGGGGTTGGGAAAAAACAGCTGGACTAGGGCTGGGATTTCACATCTGAGCTCTGCTGATGTCTCACAGAGGGCCAGCCAAAAGCTGGGATGCAAATGTTTGGAATTCTGCAGAAGTTTTTGCAGAGCTGGGATTTAGACCAGGTGGCTGGTGGAAATCATCTGCCTTGCTTCCATGTATTTTGGGGTTACTTTCTGAATCCCTGCCTGGCTCCTGTCTTTTAATGTCTGTGTTCGGAATGCCTGTAGAGGACAATGGAAAAGGGTCACCTGCTTGTGGGATTTCAGTCAGAACCAAACTGAATAAGGAACTCCTTTGTTTGTCCTCTCTGTTTAATGAAAAATCCCAAACAACCACCAAAGGAAGTAAGACCAGGATGTGTCAGATTCTATGAGACAGGAATTGGAAAACCACAGGATTTCCACATCAAGAAAAGACTTTTCCATTATTTTCTTAACACACACACACAAAAAAAAAAAAAAAAAAAAAAAAAA
>VZRO01004945.1:0-11700 GCA_013397915.1 Daphoenositta chrysoptera | reverse complement strand
AAAAAAAAAAAAAAAAAAAAAAAAAGAAAAAAAGAGGTTTCTGGTTTTGTTTTCTTGGAGATTTATCATGACTTAAATTTCTTTATGCAGAAGTGGCTGCCCCATTCCCGGAAGTGTTCCAGGCCGGGTTGGACTGGGCTTGGAGCAGCCTGGGCTAGTGGAAGGTGTCCCTGCTCGCTCCTTTCCAGTTTGGAACCACAGATGGCAGCACGACCCTGGGAATTGCTGCCTCGCTGCTCCTAGGGCACAGCAACGCGACCCAAACTTCTTGGCTTAAAAACCCCGGAAAAACCGAGCGGGAAAGTGAATTGAAATTATTTGTAGAAGAATAGGGCAGAACAAAAGGCCAAGTGCCAAGTCCTGCACTTGGATCACCCCGACCCCATGGAACGCTCCAGGCTTGGGGCAGAGTGGGGTTGGGCTCTGCTCCCAGGAACAGGGACAGGGCAAGAGGGAATGGCCTCAGGCTGGGCCAGGGGAGGGGCAGGGTGGGCAGCAGCAGGAATTTCTCCATGGAAAGGGTGGTCAAGGATTGGCAGGGGGCGCTCAGGGAGGTTTGGAGCGCCCATCCCTGGAGGTGTCCAAGGAATTCCTGGAGGTGGCACTCAGAGCTCTGGGCATTGGACAAGGCAGGCATCGGGCACAGCTGGGACTCGATGGGCTCAGAGATCTTTTCCAACCTCAGGGATTTCAGGATTCTACTCTAAGTAATGCAGCAGATAAATTTCGATATACATGTACAATGTTTCAACCTGACACCTTCATTAATCCCAAGAGGTTGGTGATGCAATCCCAGCACACGGATCACCGCTGTCCTGCTGCTGAGTGCAGGTCTGAACTCCAGAACGTGGCATTCCGGCTGGAACTTCGCATTCCGGGAGGCAATCCTGTCCCACGGACTTGAATTGAAGACAGAAGTAAGAACAACAGTAAAAATAATAATAATAATTTTTAAAAATACATATTTCCCAAAGCTTTGTGCGTTGTGAGTAGAGCTCAGCTGGAGAGGGCAGTGCAGTTCCCCTCAGGGCCTGGCCTAAAGGCGTTTAAGCACTTTTAAAATATTAAACATGATGTTAGTTCAAGGAGCTTCTATTGCTTATTTCTAAAGGAGAAGAGTTTTTTAGGTTCTGAAGAGAAGATTTGCGGTTACCCCTTTTACACAGCGCCACTTCCAGCTCTCAGCTGGTGCCGTGAAAACACTGCCTACGAGGAGTTAGTGGAGATAAAAGAGATGCTTAATTATTGTAACATAGCTGTTTAATTGTCCCATTATTTTGCTGAGAAGCTGCAGTGGGATCTTTCCCACTAATGCTCTGCCAGATTAACTGAGTGTATTTAAAGAAGAATGAAGAAGTTCCAAGCTCATATTTATCTGCTTATACAGAAAAAATATTGTAAACTCGGTGACATACAGGTGCCAACAGGAACTTCTCCTTTATCTCTTATCCATCAGTTTAAAACACCCCGAACTTGTTAGTTCACATCTACGTGGCAAATTTTTTTTCCATAATGTTACAAAAAATACAGTTATCTTTTTACAAAACTCTTCAAATACCCTCAGTAATAAAAGTGCTTTGAGGGTTACTAATTTCATTGAAAAACTACAAGCTAGACTGGAAAACAGCTTTTTGTTTGAACAACATGTGGGAAAGTCTTTGTTCTTGAGATATTAAAATGCAAATGTTAAAAGCAAAAGGGTATTGGTGTCAAGAAAAGAAAATCCTTATTTCAAAGGTGATTATTGCTTTACAGTTACGAGAAATTTCCAAGTACTCCAAATGCTTTTTCTCAGTAAGGGAAAATGACCTGTGTGTAATTCCAATCTCAAAAACAGCTTTGAAAAATCCTTTCTTTGAGCCATCAAAAATTATTTCTGCCCTGTCTTAAAACCAAACAGTTCTGCTTCAACCCAGGGAGTGCATTTCAGCCTGGCCTATAAAACCCTGAGGATGCAGCCTGAAACCTGGACGGCACCAAGGCGGGGAACAAGGCAGCTCATGAATCCTGCTTCACTCCTGCCCGTTTTGGTGCCCTGAAGATCAGGTTTCTGATCCCAGAAATGCTCCTTGTGGAGCATGTGGAGCTCCTCACGGGGAAAAATCGGTTGGGGGGAGGAAGGCTCAGTGCTGCCACGGTTGGACATTCCAGCACTTCCCAGGTGTTTGTCCCTGGAGGTGTCCCTGGAAGGCCTGGACGTGGCACTCCGTGCTCTGGGCTGGTGACAAGGTGGGGATGGGGCACAGCCTGGGCTCAGGGGGCTTTTCCAGCCGCAGGGATTCTGGAATTCCAGCATTCCATGCTCACGGCTGGGGTTTTGCTTGCGGGGTCAGAAAAGAGGGAATCTCTTCATCGAAGCCCTGTTGCGCCAGGGAGCAGAGCGCCGGTGGGAGCTTGGGCTTGTCCCCCCAGGAGCTGCGGTTTGAGGGAGCTCTTTGGGGCCGGCATTTGGGTGTTGCAAGGTCCGGACTGATGGCTCACAGCCCCCTCCTGCAGGTGCCGCCGCCTGCTCAGAGCCTGCCGGGGCTGGAGATCGTGTCCCAGACCCTGCCTCAGAACCGGGTCCTGGCTCTGCTGCCGCGCCGGGAGGCGAATCTCGGCAGCTGGAGCCGGGCTCGGCAGCCGCTGTGCTCGGGCCTGCCCGCGGGAGCGCTCCAAAGGCGGATTCCGGAGGAGTGCAGGGCTTTCATTCTCCCTTCGGGTCTCGGCCGGGCTCAGCAGTGCTGGTGAATGGATTTGCAGCATCTTTAGTGCTGGGAGCCCCTGGCCCAAGGCAGCCAGAGCCCAGACCTTGCCCGGTGCCCTCTGATGAGGGGAAAGCCCAGCCCCTGCCCTGCCCTGCCCTGCTGGCTGTGTCACGGCCCTTCTGCCTTCCTCCTCCTCCTCCTCCTCCCGGTCTGGGACTCCTCATCCCAAAGAGCCCTCGCCCCCTGTGTGCTGCAGGACCACCATCCTGCACTCAGCTCTGGGGATTAGTAGGAGTCAGGACTCTCCTGTTCACTAGAACGTAATTTATGTTTTATTTATATATGTATTTATCAGAAAGATGTTGTGCAAGGCTAAAGAGAAGCCTTGCCCTTTTGCTGATATCCTTCTGCTGGTTTTCATCCCTTTAAAAAAAACTATTTTGTGCTATTCAGACCACATGAAAAGCACGGAAAAGTGATGCAACCTTGGTCATTACTCCCCACAGTTTTTAAAAATAACTTCACACAGTTTTTAAAATGACGACTTAATCATTTCGGGTTTCAGGGATGTTTCTAAAAAGTTTCTTAATCCTGGGCTTTCTTCCTCGAGGGAGGGAGGAAGATCCCATCTTAATCCTTGTGTTGTGTGGATAACGCTTGTGTTGCAAAGGCACTGCACAAAAATCAGGGTGTCAGAAGCCACACTGGAAATGTTCTTTTTATTCACTGAGAGATTTTTCCCTGTGTTTGTTTGCTGCTCTGTATAGAAAATGTCTGTTTCCTTCTGACCTTTCCCTGCTCCTCTAAGTAAAGCCCCAGATAACTTTTGCTGTTCTATCCAGCTGTCTGTGCTCTGTGAGGAAACAATCCAGAAGGTTTAAGAAAGAAAAGTTTAATTCTGGCTCACTGGCATCAAACTAGGTTGAAAACAGTTCAAAACTCCTACTGCACTTTAGGAAATTACTTTTCCATAGACTTTGCCTCTCTTTAAGTAATTTGAATAATTCAGGAACAGATAAACCAGGATAACCATCAGTAAAAATGGGGTAAAATGAAGTGTCCCCAAGACTATGATGGGAAGTGGAGGGAATTTAAAATGAATTCTGGAATGCTTTAAAAGAAGCACGCGCAGAGGCTGTGATGGATTTTAACTCTTCTCTGGAGAGGGAGAAGTGTTCCAGCTGCTCTCTGCCAGAGGATACTTAGGGACTTCCCTTTTTCTGCGCAGACCTTTTCCCAGGTCTGGAACGACTGTGAGGGCAGGAGAAGGCAAAGGGGAGGCCCCAGCTGTCTGCCAGAGGCAGCTCAGGCCTCTAATCTTCCCGTCTGTACACACAAGATTACAGATCTGCCCGGAGTTCCGATTAAGAATGCAAAGTTTAAAGATTAAATACCAGGAAGCCAAATTAAAGAGCTTTAAGTCAATCTCAGAACTCATCAAAGTACCAAATTTTTAAGCTGTCATTACAACACAGGATTAGTGCAAAGCTTCCCTAACCCTGATTTGATGTCCTTCACTGGGCAATGTTATTTATTCCCCCCTGCAGCTCTGGGCTCCCTCCCGGCGTAAACCCAGCTATTGTCTTGTCTGTGGAGCTCATCCCACCTGGATCCCGCCGGGAATTCCCCTGGCATTCCAGCCGTGTCCCAGTTAGCCTGGAGCCCACGGGCACCCGCGCCGGTGCTGCCCTGCCTGGGGCACGGCCACCGGCTGCACCAGGGCTGAGAAAGGGCTCTGGGCACTCACAGAGTTCTGGGATAAAGGAATGGACACATCCCGGGGAATGGACACATCCCAAGGAATAAACACATCCCAGGGAATGAACACATCCCAGGGAATGAACACATTCCCCGTCCTTCCCACCTCTGGGCCGACGATCCGAAAGACCCGGGGAAAGGGAGATGTGGTGAGAACCAGGGTGGGGTGAGGCCACTGTGGGTGTTCACCTCCAGGGACCCGAAAATGAGCCCTGAAAGTCCCTGACTGACGTTCACACCTCTCTGGAGCCAGGAATCCTTTCAGCTGGAATCCCTGACAGCCCGGGATGGAGGGAGGAAGGCTGGAGCGTGGTGCTGTCCGGGGATGTGCTAATGCAAAGAGCTGCTCTGAGGAGGCATCCTGCGTACTGCCACAATTGTTATTTAAAGCTCCTGCATTAGCGTGAATGTTCCACTGCTTCTCAGGATAATAAATCGCGTCCTTCCCGGTTTTATTTATGGAATTGGGATGTCTCAGCTACATTAAGATTGTGCTTTCCAGGGCTTTTTCCACAAAAGATAACTTAATAAAGTTCCTAAATGCTGTGCTAATTAAAGCTTTAATTCAAAGTTACTCTCCCTTGTAAGACACTGTGCCAAGTGAACCATTTCCAAATTTGCATCTCAAGCCTCAGAACTTTTTGGAAGAGTTAAGCACAACAATCCCAAGCTTTTTCAACCCACTTTTTAACTTTCCCACATACCTGTGCAGAATGTCTTACCCAAAACCTCAAACTTATGTGCTAAATTATGGGAAGTTCTTTTTTTGAAAAGGGACAATTAGAATTTTTGTTCTATATTGAATTTTATTATCCTCCTTTCTGCATTATTAGGAACTCTTCTCTGCCTGCTCTGTCTTGTGATCATTCCTGATCATTTCCCTCCACAAGGGACATTGAGAAATGCTGCTGTGTGAGTTATGTGAACATGCGATTCCAAAGTTAGCACCTGGTGTCTTCCAGAAATATTCTTCTGGGCAGTGGAAGATGAGGGATAAATACCAGGACTTTGGGGAAAAGGTGCATTTTTTCCTTGTAATAGGAATAACCATCTTTGTGGAAGCTGCTTGCTGCTCTCATTTGTTCTGGATGTACTGCACATAACCTGGAAATGCTTTCATTCAGCAAATAAAATACAAACAGGTTTTCAAAAGAGAATTTATACGCGGCTTTTGAGCAAAAATGGCAGGGAAATGAATGTGGAAGGACAAGGAGAATCATGAAGGAGGGAAAACAGTTATTGCCTAAGAATTCCTTAGCATCTGCTCCTGTCAGACTGGCAGGGTTTTTATGGGAATTTCCCTTGCTGAGGGCTTCGCTTCCTGGTGTTCCAGCTGCAGACAGGAATGGGAATGGGAGAGCCCCCAGCCCACAGCAATCACGGCAGGGCAGGGATTCCCAACCAACTCCAGTTCTCTGTCCCACGGATCTTTTAGGCTGTCCACATTTTATATGGAAACATGTCTGATCTACCAACACAGGGGTTTATAGCAAATCTACTTATTAGCACATTTTGTTTCTTGCCAAATGTACTCAATGCTAAATTCCTTATTTGGTTCCTCTGGTGGGATACAGCTGAATCCCAACACAGATGGGATTCCCTCCAGCCCTCACTGTCACTACACCGAGCTTCCCAGGGGGAATTTGTGGGTTCAAGGCAGCCCAAATCCTGAATTCCTCCTCTGGCAATCCTAAGGTAAAGCTGCTGTGCCAGCTGGTCCCCTATGGAGCCGTTGAGTGGAGAGAGGAAAAACTTTGAGTTTCTTTTTCCAAAAGTCCTTTACAAGTGCAGTTACTATTAGTGGTTACTTAGTGCAGTTATTAGTAGTGGGTATTTAGTGCAGTCATTATTAATGGTTATTTAGTGTAGTTATTATAATGGTTATTTCGTGTAGTTACTACCAGTATATTTTTACTCTTAAAAGCCATATTACAATGAAGCTTTTCACCCTCTGGAATTACTGGAATGACTCCACTTTATTATTACAGGTCCATCACGTGCCAGAGACCAAAAATGCCAGCATGAATTGGAAGTCCTGGTTATTGAATATTGCTCTTTCCTGGACAAGCTGTGGCCCAGCTTTGCTTGCAGGAGCAAAGCTGAAAGAATATTTTACTTTTTGTAAGAAAAAAGAAAAACATGTTGATTGCCCAGAGCAGCTGTGGCTGCCCCTGGGTCCCTGGCAGTGCCCAAGGCCAGGCTGGACATTGGGGCTGGGGGCAGCCTGGGACAGTGGAAGGTGTCCCTGCCATGGCAGGGGTGGCACTGGGGGGTCCCTTCCAACCCAAACCATTCCGTGATTCTCTGATGATGATAAATTCCTTTTATCATCTGTTTAAACTACAGATACAACGACTCTGTGGTGCCACCAACAAAAGGAGACTGATCCCACACCTGCCCCTGTGCCCAGTCCTGACCCTGTTTGTGCTTCAGTACCTTGAACATTCATTTCAGAGGTTGTGTTTTTGCCTCACTTGTTGGATTTGTGGCTGCATTACAAGTCTCTTCACGTTTTCCCAGCTATACTAAATGACTATTATTTCCTTCTCCTGCTCCCTCCCCCATCCAGCTGTTGTTGTTTAATTAAGGATAACGTGCTGCTCTTCAGTGGGTGTTTGTTTATAGCCAGCTAAATGTCAGGAATATGCTCTGGTGTGAAGTCTTTTAGCTGGGAATACTCAGGTCCTTTTAACCACCACTGCATCTGCAAAAAAGAAAAATTGCCTTAAAATCTCCTTTTCTGAAGATTTTAAAATATTTTAATTATTCATTTAAAGGGAAGTGCAGTTCAAATTGTGCTTTTCACAAAATCCTTCTTGGCTTTTTTTTTTTTTGGCTTGTTTGTTTTGGTTACTTGCTGGCAATCTGCGTGTTTGGAACCTGGAGAGGAAAAGTGCGGCTGTGATTTATGACAATAGAGAACCTGTACAAGCTATTGGCTGTAGACACATTGATTATTGTTGGTTGTGAAGAGCACCTTTCTCAAAGCCAGCTCGAGCAGCAGCCTCTCCTCAGGGCTCTGGGCTGCCCTGTAGCCCTCAGCAGGCAGAGTTTGGGCTCAAGTCAGAACCAGGAACATCCACTTTTTCCACTGGATGGCAAAATCTGGGGGTTTTGGTTTTTTTCGTGGGGCTTTGAGATTGAACAGCCATTTTACATCAGCTGTGCCATGGAAGATTTTAAATTGCTTTGCCCTTCCCTATGTACGGGGCAAAAGATTTCGTGGCCCTTTACAAAAGTCACTGCAGCTGCCGTGCTTTAATCACCTTAAAAAAAAAGGAAAAACGAATTGGGAAGGTGTCTGAATGCCTTTACCTTTTGCAATTCCCTTCAGCACCTTTGCCAAAGGTAGAGAAAAGTTTATTTGAAGTTTATTTATTTATTTAATTTATTTATTGGTGACCAGGCTCTCCCGGGGAGTGTCCTGCTGCAGGGATTCGGAAGGGTGGGCAGAGATCCGTGGGCAGTGCTGGCAGACGGGCCTGGCAGGGCTCCAGTCGCTGGGCAGTGCCTTGGGGCTGCCTTTCCCAGCACCTTTGTGCCACAGGCAGGTGACAGCCACCAAGTGCTGGAGCGTTCTCCCAGCTGCTTCTCACTTCCAACCACGCCTGTGGAATGCACAGCCCACAGCCTGTAGCACACATCTGGCACCTTGGGGGCCTCAGTCATGATTTATATCTATATATATGTATAATTATTGAACTCATTTCTCATTTTAATAGCACTGGAAGGTCAGATTTGAAGGGAAGATCCCCTTTACAACCCTCAACTCCCAAGCTGCTGTTGGAGTTCCTGAACAAACGTCGAAGTGCAGCCATTTATTAAAGCAAACCCCAACGCTTCCTGAGCTGAATAAACATCGATCATCTGTTAATATTAAGACTGGCACATCTTGCTGCTGCTTTGGCTCTGGATCAGCATCATCGTTTATTAACATTTTGAAATAGCTCTGCAGAATGGATGATGCTCGAACCTGTACCTGAAAAATCTCCCCAAATCTCTCCACAGAGAACTTGGGAGGTGAGGAAAGCAGAAGGAAATCATCCATTACTAATGCAGGAAGTTCAGCCCCTCATTTTACCCACTTTCTATGCCTTTTGTATAAATCAAAGGCCGTGTTTTAAGTCTGTATCAGATCATCAAATAGCTCTTTTCAAAATGTCAGCAATTCATTGCCCAAACAGCCTGCCAAATAATAGTTAATCAATTGCAAATGGCATGCAGGTTCTCCTGCAAACTTGGGGGAATTGTTCACCTCAGCTAAATGCAGGTAACGCTTTAAGTCACTTCCTGCACCTGCCTTGGCTGCATTAGGCTGGACAAATCTGATCGGAATGATTGCAGAAATGTGGCTTAGACAGAAAGGTCCTGTTTGATTTTATTAACAGAACTGTGCCAAGAGTTCTTTGCTGCGTAAACCCAGCCTGCAGGTCCCTGTCACTGCTTTGGAGCCTTTCTCGCAGTCCCCGCTTAGCGTTATGCAGATTTCTGCTCTGTTATCAGCTCTGTTATCAGCCCTGCGTCTCCACAGGCTCCCACAGAACTCGGCGTGCTCCACCCGCCGCCTGCGCGCCGGAACAATTTCGATGTCTCTCATCAGACTTAATTGTTCACCTGCCTGAAGTCGACATTGAAAGACGGAGGATGAATTTCAGGCAATTAAAGCTGCTCAAGGCTTGGCAGACAGTGGCACGAAGTAGAGTCAAGAGCAGAAGCAGACGAGTTCAGCTGGTTTGTTGAATTTGCTCCGCATAATGCACACAGCTTAGAATATCAGATTAATTACAGACAGGAGAGAGGATGAGGAGCAGATGAGGATTCTGGGGGGTTTTTGAGTACCAAAACCACCAGTTTTGGTCCCTGCTGGACTCCGGGCGCTTGTCCGAGGAAAAGCCGGGAGCAGAAACCCCTCCAGCCTCCCTCTCCCGGCTCTGTGGCAGGGGAAGCCCCAAACATTTTGAACATTTGCATTCGCCTCTGCTGCACAGAGAGACCACTTTCCCAGCTTCCAATAGCTTCAGAAACAGGGGATGAGAGGGAGCTGTGCCGGTGATAACACTGGTAGCAACCCGCAGAGATGAAGCTGAAAGGCCAATAAATAATGAATGTAGCCCTCCTGATGAACGTCTCCTTAGCGCTGGGGCTCATTAAAGTCAATAGGGGGAGCACGGAACAAAAGGCCACGCGTTCACTGAGTGTAGCCTGTAGATAATGAAGTGGCAAATAGGTCACGCTGCTTAGGAATTTATTTAAAGCAAGTTTCTTTTGATAATGCCAGCTGTCACCAAGTGCTGCTGGCAGGGATGGTCTCCCAGGTAATTTTTCTTCCTACCTGAGCAAGCCTTGGCCCTTGAAATGCCAGCTCTGGGTGCACAGTGCAGCTCTGGGCAGGGGTCTGGAGGTCGGGGCACTTTGCATGGTAAGAACAGGAACTGGAAAAGGGAATTGAGCCATCAACAGCTGGGCAAGTTCACCGTCTTTAATTCAATAGTCAGATAAACTTTATATTTGGCTTTATACCACTGGGCCATCTGAAAGGATTGCAGCTGTTGGGCCCCAGGCATGCACTGAAGTGAGGAGATTACTCTGGGGTCCAGAGACCAAAGATCCCCTTGCAGGGCTCAGTCTGGCTGGGGTGGCATTTCTGTCTGGAGAAAGGGAGGTGATCATTTGGGAAGAGTTGGGACAGTGACAGCATGCTGGAAAAGCTTTCCTCGAGCCTCAGAGCATCCCCCAGGGACGCTCAGAGCGATTTAATCAGCAGAGAGAGATTATTTAATCAGTCGTGAACCTGGGGCTGAATTTTTTGAAGAGAAGTAATTTTCTGTTCATTTTGAAAGGGAAGCAGGGAACAAGTGTGGCTGACAGAAAGCTGTCCTGCCTGGGGACTGCCTGCGGTGCCATCCCCTGACAAGAGTGAAGCCTCGGATGGACTCAAAGCAGAAAAGCCCCTGAATTTTGTTGTTCTGGCGGCGGTGCAGGTGCAGGGGTGTGTGCAGGGTCTGCGAGAGACCAGGGCAGCCCCAGCCCCTGCCGGCTGTGGGGTCCCCGGCGGGGTTTGGGGGTGCAGCTGCTCCCCCATCCCCGTGGCTGGCCGGGGAGCAAAGCCCGGGCTGTGCCTCGGAGCAGGGCGTCGATCTGGCAGCAATCTGAGTGAGTGGCACGGGCAACCCCTGCCGGAGAGCGAAGTGCTGGATTAGCAGTGAGGAACCCTTGTGATTAGAGAGATGGACTGCAGCAGGCGGCACTCCTTCAGAGGCCAAGCCTCCGTTTGCATTCCGAGCTGGCAGCCCGCGGAAAAGCACTGCTCTGGCAATTAGGAGAGCACTGGTAATTAGGAGAGCAGGGCGTGCTGACCTGCACAAGGGGCTGGGCTTTAGGAGAGCTTTGGCAGCAGCATTTCTGCCTGTTTGCTTGTTAGGCAGCCCATTTTTCTCTCTCTGGACATTTAAGGTGTTGCCTTCTCAGAAGATGCTGCTTTACTGGAAGAAAAAAGACCAGGCTGCCCCAAGCCCCCATGTCCAGCCTGGCCTTGGGCACTGCCAGGGATCCAGGGGCAGCCACAGCTGCTCTGGGCACCCTGTGCCAGGGCCTGCCCACCCTCCCAGGGAACAATTCCTTCCCAATATCCCATCTAAACCTGCTCTCTTTCATTTTGCAGCCATTCCCCCATGTACTGCTGCTCCAAGCCCCTGTAAACAGCCTCTCTCCATTTTTCTTGTAGGTCCTGGAAGGCTGCAAATATGAAGTCCTGATTATCTTTATGAGGAATTCATTCTGTGGTATTTTGGGATAATGAGAATTAATATTCATCGAAAGTCTTAAACGAGAATTTGTAACAACAACCAAAACAAAAGCTCGTTAGAGATCGGTAACGATAATGTTCTTTCACAGCTGCTTTTGTGAGGGGGCAATAATTTAGCAGCACTAGAGCTGATGTTGACTCTCCAGTTTGTGGTGAAATTACAAAGTGAATGTTCCCTCCAGAGGACTCTGGAGCTGTTGGTGGGAGCTGGAGGCACACTCTGGAGAGAGCCTGGAGTCTGCTGTGCTGCAATATTGTAAATTGGTGTAATTCCACTGTACTGCCTCCATCCCGCCTGCATCCCATGGAAAACAGCATTAAACCAAAAACCAGAAGTGATGTGATTTTTCTTTAAGCTTTAGGAAAATGAATTCGTACTAAAATGGCCTTATCTTTTATTTTTTCCCCTACATATAATGTTGGATCCTATGTGATAATTTATCCACAGAA
>VZRO01004942.1:1084968-1132227 GCA_013397915.1 Daphoenositta chrysoptera | reverse complement strand
GAGACAGGTGAGAACAGGTACCCAGCCCCGTGGGGGGAGACGCCCCAGCCCATGGTGTCTGCACATGTGAGTGTCATGTGAGTGTCATGTGAGTGTCATGTGAGTGACATGTGAGTGACATGTGAGTGTCATGTGAGTGACACGTGAGTGACATGTGAGTGACATGTGAGTGACATGTGAGAAATATGCCCAAGAAGAAAAACTTCTCCCTGAATACATCAGTGGGCTCCAGAGATAGAGAAGTAGGTGCACCACGGACTGCTGTGCTCTACAGAAAAACAAACACTGCCATGATATTGTTGAGACATGAGAGAGCTGATTTCTGACAGATTATCTTCTTCTTGCTGAAATATGCCTACAAACAGCTTCAAAAGCAAAAGGAAGCTACTGCAGCAGAAATGCAACTAGGAACACTCTTTCCTTCTACCACTGCACCTGTAATGTAAAGAAAATGTAGATTTTGGGTAAATAAGACCACTTGAGCTCTTCAGAGTTAGATACAGGTTAAATCAGTGTCTTCCAACTGAAGAAAACTCTGACATCAGATTTAAAGAACTTTCTGCTTTGTGATCGTTGTAAAGATAGTTGTCTTAAATAGAAGTTAAACCCTTTAGTACCAAAAATTGTGTTTAGTTACATGCCCATGGCAACTAAAACTTGTGCCAAAATGCTTTCATGTATCCACAAAGGCTTGGATGCCAAAATTTAAATTGGAATATGATTCTTCCTGTTCCTACAGCATATTGAATATGAATAATTATTTCAAGCATTTATCCAAGTTAAGTTGGCAATTATTACTCAGACTTCTCTGTCACTAGACTAGTTTTTAAATAACCACACAGTATACCATGATGAATTTTTATTTCTCTTCAAAATATTCAAGTTTTAACTAAATTTAAAACACACAACACTTTTTCCCCTCAAACAAGAACCACTGAAAAGTGTCCACTATGAAAGTTCACGGGCAAAGGGGAAGAAGGGAGAAGATAAAAGAATGGAAACTCAAAAGTCAATTCAAGTCTCTTCAGTTTCACTTTCTCAACAGTTTCCCTCATCTAAAAATACTAAAAACCCAAATTTCCTTATTAAAAATAGAAGAAGTTGTAGGATAATTTTAAATCGCTGAAATCCATGCTTATATTCCAGGAGTGGGCAAAACAATAGAAGAGATGATGAGATTAGGGGAAGAAAGCCAAGAGAATCATAGGAAAAAGCAATTATGGCACCTGGTAGTCATTCTGGCTAGATGACGTGGTGACCAAATTTATTGTCAGCAGATATTTTAAGTGCTTACTATTTAAAAAATACTACTGCTATTATAAAACAAGGCATATAAAATCTAGCATAAAGTATTTGAAATATATCCAATTCAGCTTCCAGCTAAGCAATCTTTTCTCTTTTCCTATTTTATTTATGATTTAAATAAATAAATAGCCCATGAGCTTCAGGAAGATATTCCCTTCACTCCTGGTCCCCAACTTTATGATCAACCCTGTTCCATCAGAGGTGGCAATCACTGAGCAAAGAAATTCCAAACAGCAGCAGAACCTTCCCCAGCTCTGGCTTGGAGGGAATCACCAATACTTGTAGAAGGATAGCACAGTCCCCATGCCTTGCAATTTTTTCATGAAAAATAAATAAAATATAAAAACTAAGCAGTGGTTTTTACAGTATGACACAGCAGTATTACTTGCATTAGGCCAATTTACCACTTATGATAGCAGTAATAGCACTAAAAGCCAATAAAAGCGGTCTGTTCGTTCAGAGATTGGCTTTTATGGCTTATTCTAAATATTATCAAGTGAATCAAAAGCTGTCATTATAGTGTCTAAAAAGCCTTCGTACCTTGTAAGCAAACAGTGTGACTTTGACAAATAATCATTAATATGCCTGTGTGAGACCAAGGCTAAAAGAGAAAGAAAACGGAAAACCCAATATTTCACTTTACATAAATCATTAAGATCATTTCAGTTAAATTTCACACAGAATAAAACAGATTTATATGTAAAATGCCATAGTTTTCCCAAGTTGTTTTTTTTTTTTTTTTTATCTCTGTACATTTTCATAAAACAAAAACTTGTCAGAACAGTGAGCAATGGATGATTGGACAATAATGATGCCTCCTCATCAGCTCTGGGAAAACAAATGGTGCACGTGTCTAGGTAGTGTCTTTTGGGCCACATCTAAACTAATCTTCCCTTGACTCTCATCCTGCCTGCCAAAAATTTTCTTCTCCATGTTCTCCTGCTGCACAGCCTGATGAACCTTACAGGGTGGTACTCAAGGTCACACCTCCCGTGGTCAGATATCCTTGCTGGCTGCCTCTGTAGTGCCCTCATTTCTTATTGGAGCCCCTTGGGTGGGCATTTGCTGGGCTCCTTGGGGATAGGGAGGAAGATGGACAAGGTGGGAGCGCAGCAGGAGCTTCAGGACAGCGCGTGGGATGGGACATCCCATGGGAAGGGTGAGCACAACATCACGTAAGAGTGGAGGTATGGGAATGGCTGGGTATGGATGGGACAAGAGTTTGACTTCATAGTCAAGACCTTCCTCAATTAAAGGAAGACTTAATATGCAAGCTAAAATAGCAGTAAAATCTCAGCTGCACACACACCACGTGCCCCTTCTGCTCAGAGAATGATTTTTCAGTGCAAGGTCAGCAAGAGCATTTGGGAGCCCCGGTTATCCTGAGCCCCTTACAAGCAGCCTGCCCTTAGGTCTGCAGGGCATAGCACTTCCTCAGCCTCCCCTCAGCCCCCCAGGCCATCCCCAGCGACCTCCTTGCCACTCTGGCAGACATCCAGGCTCTGGATATGAGACGTGGCCAAGAGCCTGGGACAAACTCAGAGCCCTGGCCCCGGCATGGCCACCTGTCAAACGGCCTTGACTACAAGGCTCGGGCAGCTGGCTCAAGCATTCCTGCTCTCACAGGTAGTGCTGTGCCTCCGAGAGGTTTTTTTGCCCACTCTATTTAGAGTTTTGGGGGCCCCCGGGGACGGCCAGCTGGCACTGACAGCGTTATGTGATCCTCTGTCCAGCTGCACGGAGCACACGGACCAGCAGGAACATGTGGTGCTGCTCTGCCAGGGGAATTGTCCCCCCAGCACAGCCCTTGAACAGCCTCCTGTGTTCCACAGGCAGTTTATGGGAGCAGAAAACCAACAGACCTCCCATTCCAAGCTTCTAATTTCTTTGGCTGTTTTTTCTTCTTTCTTTTTTTTTTTTTTCCCCATAAAGAACTTTCCAGGAACACTACGTTAACAGTGAGTTAGAAAGATGCCAGGTAAAAACTGGTACACCAGGTTTTGTCTAAGGAATCCTAAACAATGGCAAGAAACCTGTTAGGATTTACTACATGCTTGTGTTTATCCAAAAGGTGGTGTATTGCATCCTTTAAATCTACACCAAGTAGAGCAGCTTCCATTGAAAAAACACCCATTGAATTATGAGTTTGATTACTTCAGCCCAAAAAGTAAAAAAATCAGGTAAGACCTTCTTATCTACTTAGAATCATTGAGCATTTTGGGATGGAAGGGACCTTAAAAAGACCATCTTGTTCCCACCCTCCTGCCATGGGAACAACCTCACAAGGATAAAAGGACTTTGGTCTGTCTGAACCTTCTCTTTCAGGCAGAGTCCAGCAACCAACAAGGTCCCTCCCAGACCCAAAACACAAATTAAATATCTGCTTTCCTATGCCCAGGCTCAGGTGGTTTAACAGAGGGTCAGCCATGAAGACCTAGAGCACAGAATCTGCTCACTGAAATTAATAATGCCAATGTTCCTCTCCCATTCCCACCAACAGCATTTTGCAGTGCTGATTTCACTCTCCAGCATTCCCATAAAACGGGAGAAAAAGATTTTGCCATTCAAGGATTTGAGTGATTTGGTCTGTTTGGTTTTCAGGCCATGGGTCTGCAATGCACGTATTCATCACACACAGTTTTCCTGTATTATTTTTCCCAAGTGTTCAATCTCCCCATACTTTAGCCCCACCTTCATTTCTGTCACACTCAAGTTCTCTATTACTGCTGAAGAAAGTCAGAGCACAGGACACTGCAGGTTGCTGTGCAACCCAAAACAACCTATGCACATGCTGACAAAATTAAATCATCAGATACAATTCTTTAGGCCAAGATTTCAAGAGCAAAGTCACCAGAATTACTCATATGTCTGAAGTTAGGCTTGTGCTTAGGCCTGTTGCTGAATCTGCTTCTGATAGAAGATGAAGAATGCCTTGGTTTTGATTAGAGGCCACATTTGGCTGTAGCACTGCCCTGTTTCTAATTGTTGGTGTAGTCAAGAAACTCTATCCTTCCACTTGAGACCACCTGGAGAAATACATTCCCCACCCCACTCCCCTGAGCTTCTCCCAGGAGCCCAAAACTTGGCTTTAATATAATACATATTTTCCATTTTTCCCCCCACTAATGAGATGCATTGATATTTTTACCTGCTTGTGCTGTATTTTGTTAATGGGGAATGTTTCAAACACTGTGTGGTAATGGGATATGGGATTATATACTTATTAATCTCAAGAGCACTGTGTAGACCATACCAATAAGTTACAAGCAAACTGGCAGCACAGGGTTTGAGTTCTGGCAGGGAAACTCTTCCCAGCCTTGCCTGTTAGGCTGCATTTGGCTCTGCTTTAAAACTTTAAACTGAGCTAAAAACTTTAAACTGAGTTTAAAAACTTTAAAACTGAGCTAAAGCTGCTTGGGTCAACTGTGCTGCAAACAGGCTGCACTGACCCCTCTGCTCTGGGTCACTCGTGTCCCAGCCAGGGTGACCAAGGAGATGCACTTTGAGCAGCTGGTCCTTATGGTTTCTGCACAATATAGAAAACCTTGTTATATGCAGAGAAAACAGAAAAAAATGTTAGTCATGGTGTGTTCCCATTGACAGAAGAAAGCTCTTTCCACCCATGGAGATTGTATTTCTATGCAGTGATGTCTAAATCTATCTGTTTGTGAGTTTACACCAGATGCTGCAGTCAAATACACCCTCCACCTTCTCTCCTGCCCCAGCAGGTCAGCCTGCAGTTCTCAATTTGGTGTTTTTTACAGAATCAAAGACATTTTTTGCACAACTGAAAGACTGTCACTTGAAGATGAAGCCTGGTTCAACCCCCGAGGGAAAATTGGAGAAAATTCCGTGGATTTGCCCTTTGTAATATTCAAGTTTGTGCGCAGCAAGAGGAGGAAATAAAAACTAATGGAAAGAGACATTTCCTCTAGGATCAAAGCTGAATTCTTCCAAGAGTGCATTCCCAGACTTTACTCAGAAAAAACTGCTGTGAGGTCAAACGATTCACAAAGTCCAGATCTGCTCTGGCACCTTATTTTCCCTTATGAGGTAAAAAAACTGACAAATTTTTACTTTTCATTTGAGGGTCTCAAATCCTTTTCAGCCATTAACGACTAAAACAGAATATTTGCTTCATGAAGGTGATTAATAGGAGTGGAGGTGAAGCAATTACTTAGAAGTGTGATTACTTTAGGTATATCTAATACTTAGATATTCTAAATATCCAGCTTTATGGGTAGCTGAGACCCTTGGCTGCAGTTTTCAGTGCCCAGCACTTCTTAATGAAGATGAACTCTGAAGATGAACTCTGCATATACCCAAGAAATAAACAGAAATCATTTTAGCACCCAAAATTAATAGCTATAGATGAGGTAAAAATCACAAAGGACTGACATTGATTTTAATGAGAGAAATGAGCCCTTAATAAAAATGCCAGTACTGAATTGTTAGAATCTGGCTTTCCCTGATTCTCAGTTTGATTTTCTGTTATTTGTTTTATCACAAATCAAGAAAAAAAAAAAAAAAGAAAAGTGGCAACACCTACTTTTCTGGCCTCTGATAACCTTGTTTGTGCAATACCAGCCTGTTCAAAATCTTACATTTAAATTTATCAGCTCTGAACTGAAGCCCTATAACTGGTTCTAAAACTAAACTGTCCCTCCAGAAAATAAATATTTTTGAGGCAGATGCTCACAGCTTTGTACATAAATTTTAAGAGGTTTCTCTCCAGGGATGGTCACTGTGACCTTCTCCCATCAGTGACCCCACTGGAATTCAGGTTTTGTTAAAAATTAGATCTGAATCCTGTAAGTACCTCCAAATCCTGGATTCCCTTGGACTGCCAGGGAAGAGAGCAGTCACCATTAGCCAGGTCCAACACTGGAGCTGTTGGCATGGCTCTTGCCTTGGAATGTATGTAAATTTACATTACAGTTATTTAAGCAGCTGATTTTAAACTGCTTTCTTCATCTACATTGTCCATAATGTACATTATAAAAATCCTTATTTTCACTATGGCTAAGACTGCCTAAACGCCAGCTGGATAAAGACTCTATTTGCTTTGTCTAAACAGTGCAAGCTCTCCCATATTCAATGACTACTGGAATTATTGTGTGATCTTTTCAGCTTCTAATGCATATTAATTTGTAATATACAAAACCCTTCAATAAATAATTGTGCAGACTGAATAAAAAAGCAATTTAAACTTTTTCCCCCCCCTAACTGGAGACACTTTTTACAAATAGTTCTTTTAAGTAGTCTTAATAGTATCTCTTTAATATTGCCATTAAAATTCACCAGAGTTCAAGAGCAGAGCAAATTTACATCTGTTAAAATAATGGAATTGACACTGATATTACATCATTGCTATTTTAAATAATCATTCTTCATAATTCTAACCTACTTGCTTTAAGTTGCAAATAAAGGGCTTGTTCCTACTTTCATCAAAGTCGATGGCAAAACTCCCTTTGGCTTCCAGGGAGCAGCACCCAGATTTAGAGACGGGGTCTCCGTGGATGTGTTGGGGTTTGACTGCGTTCCCCAATGCAGCAAAGAATAAATCCCTCTGAAAGAAAAATTACTGAGGAGGGTTCTGTGAGCTCCAGACAGAGGGGATAATTGTACTGGGCTAGCCTGTTCCCAAAAATCACAGAACTCCATAGACTACTCTGAATTCCAAGGTAGTTACAGTTCTTTAGTTTATTTTCACAAGAAAGCAACATTTTATATAGGTGTATTTTGCCATTTTAGTGCAATTTTGTGGTTTTCCTTCCTTAAAATTTTGGGAGAGATTGTTTGAAAAGAAGCATAATGACAACCCTCACAAATTCACCTTCTCTTGGGAGAACATTAGAACTTTCACTGAAATTACGTAAGTGTTCTATGAACAATTCAAACAGAACCTAAAGGAATGAAAAATATACACCAGACACAGCTGGAAAGCCACCTAGAAGGTGAATCAACGTAGTCCTTTCCCTGATGACAGCAGAAAATGAAGCAAGGATTTTTAAGATATAGAGAATAAAGGCTATAGCTGAGACTATTTAAAACTGGAGAAAAAAATAGACTTTTCAATATCCATTTAGCACTCAAACGAACACAGTTTTGTACCTGACTTTACCTGAGCTGCTTTTGTGTTCTTCAGAAAAAATAAATCTGTGCTCACATTGCAGCTTATCATCTGTAAAATCACCGTAATTCAGCTGTCTATGTAGACCTCCAGTTTTCAGGGACAGAAACGTTTCACCTGTGTCTGCACTGGGCATTTAGTGTGACAGATTTCTGGCCATGGCAGAAATCACCAGTCACTCCAGCAACTTTGTGCTAATGCACCACTGAAATATGCTGAACATTTACAGGACAATAACCACCACGAGTCTTAACCATAATTTTGCACTGCAGTAACGGGGCTGTTACACGTTATCTGGGAGCCAGAGAACTTTATTAGCACTGTCATAAAAGCTAAAGCAGAATCAACCCCTTGTCCTAGCACCACTGACACTGCCTATTATAAATAAGATATCCATCAAGCATACTTAGGTCCTAACTGAAATGGCAATTGCCTTGGGTGTCTTTAAGGGTAATTTGATTTAAAAGAAAACCACATGAGAGAACAAAATGTGACCCTTTACTGTGGAGAAAAGCATAAGCAAGCAGCACCACCAAGACCAGGAGGAAACAAATTTTCCAGAAATCAAGTTTTGAAGAATCTGCAGTGCTGACTTCTTTACTGCACTTGGAATTACTTACCCATTATATAACGTTCCCCTTTCACAGTGGGACACCTGCCCTTATGCTTATTTGGGGAAAAGAATGAAATGTAGCTTGAATGTTAGGGAAATATTTTCCAAGCAAGGATGATTAAGCAATGCTCTGCCCTAGGAAGAGTTTCAGGCACTGTTACTTACTGGTGTTTAAGGAGAAATGAGAGGGAAAACACCCAAGGGTTTAGCCCACAGAGATTTTCATGTCATGAAGGCTGGGTCTAGCTGAACTAAGAGATCCTTTGCAGCCGCATGACCTGTAATTCTTTTTGGCACCATTCCTCAGCTTTAAAATATTCCATCTGCCCCCATGCCAGTGGCCCTAACACAAGATGAAGTCTGGTGCAACTCAGCCTTCAGGATAGTCCTGGATCACACAGAAAACCAGGGAAGGGCAAAGTAAATATGTTACAAATATGGCTTTTGGAAGAAACTTATTTTGTGGCTTTCCAAACATACTAATAGGAGGAAACATACAGCTGACATGGAAGACCAGCTGTTGCTACAGTTCTTCACCACTGAAAAGAGGAATATTCAAATATGCCTATCCCTATCTAATTAAGCATATATTATACAGGCTATTTTTATATTATAAATGTACAATCTAGATTCTTCATTCCAACACTATTCTCTTCCAACACTAAAGCCTGCTTATCTGAAGACTTCACGTAGCTGCAAAAATTTTCATTGGAAGAAATATGTTCTCATGTCATCTATTTTTGGCTTTCCATGCTGTGACAACAGAGGCTGGCCTGGTGTTTCTATATCTGAACATTTCTCAGGTAGCAGAAGAGCTGCCGCAGATTGCCTGGCACCTGCTCCAGGATGAGGTGAACAGAAAGCAAAGCAAAAGTATTTTTATTTCATCAAGAACGTTTTGGCCAAGCCATATTTGTAGAAGATAAAAACTGAGGAAAGTGTAAACTGATGGGAAATGTAATCTTTTAATATTTTGGGAGCATGAAATGGTGAAATCAGAGTTCAGAACTAGAGCAGGTTTAAGATGGAGTGGAACAAAACTGGCAGGTGCTGGGCAGAAATATCTTTTTCAGGATAAGTGTTTTCAAGACCTGGTAGTTACATTTTGGTAGTTCTAACCTTCTTTAGACAAAATAATTTCTGAGAAGACAATATAAAAAATATGGAACATGAATGCCAATAGAAAACTATTGCAAGTATGAAACATCAGCAACAAGCCTATGGAAGCTGAGTTAGGAAAAAAAAAAACCCAATATACTTAGATGCATTGTCTTTTGCTGATATATTTTTTGAAGATCTGACTTTTTTTAATAGAGCAGCTATTAGGAGAAACTAATTATGATTTTATTTTTAAGGGCCTGGATTTTCTCATACATGTATCATTCTAACTCAGGAGAAAGGCCATTCAAGCAAATGAGATGAGGTTGGTGTGAAGGAGTTTAAATGATGGCACAAAGGCCTCAAGATATTTATGGTAGAATGAGTCATTCCTGTTCTGGTTGGATGATTGCATCAGTGGAGAATTAGTCCATCATCATGCAGGGCCTGAGCCTCCTTTCTCTTACATCACCATGCATCAGGAAACACTGTGTGAAGTTAATCAGTATTTCAGCAAATAAAACCAACAAGTTGGTAGAACTGAGCCCACAGCCCCAGTTCCACACAGGAGTTGTGCACTGACTCTAAAGAAGCTGCCCCATCTGAACCAGGAGATCATCTGGTCTTTCTCCCTTAGTCTGCTTACCTAAGGTGACTTATTAAAGTTTAGTAAGAGCTGTTTCTCATTTAAAATATGAAATAAATGTGGTCAAAGAACATTCTTTTTCTAGCAAAACATTCAAAAAAGTAGCTTTTCTTCCATCAGGCTCCTGCAACATGTCTACAGAGAAGGAGACATTAAATAGATAACACAAGATAGACTACTCAGACTCCCTTTTACACTAAATGCAAATCTGTGAGAAATCTTCAGCAATCCAAGTCTTGGAGTATTTTGCAATGATTTCTGGGTCAAAGTAAAACAACTATGCCAGAACCGACAGGATTATTGCCATTTTAGGCACACACCAGGTTTGGTGGTGCTAGAACAACATGTGATCCACCCATCTTAGCTCTAAGGATAAGCAATGCCAGCTATTCAAGAAGCCAGCTCACAAAGTGTTGTGGTGGGCTGCTGTGACTATCTAGAATAGATTATGGGAGAAAGAAATGGCTGGAACATCTCCAGCAACTGTTGGAGTTCCCAAGAAGTTCTTTCCTCACGGCAATGACTTTAAGGCTAATTAGAGGCAGAAAACCAAAATGGCAAATTCCCCAGACACCAGGTGTTTACCAGAAAAATCTGTTCCCCAGCCAGACACCGTCCCTGTTCTCAGTGGTTTCCATGAGCCTCTCCCCTACCAGACAGGAGGTGTTCTGCCTCCTGAGGATGTCTGTTCACTTCTCACTTTGGAGAATTGAGAAGGCTTAAAATTACCTTCAAGGTGGAGAAAACCAAGCGTGGCTGTTGCTTGGATCCATCTCAGCAGCCCAGGAACTGCCTGGGAACCAGAGTGAGGTTTTTCATGCTGTAGGCAAGCAGAGCATCACGTCTTGCTGCTCTCCTGCCCCTGCCCAGCAGTCCACCACGAACATGAACATGGAGAACAGTGCATTCAAATAGTTCCCAGTGCAGTTCTACTTCCCGCTATCCCACCTTTTTCTCGAGATAGTTAAGCACCAAGCATTGCAAGAATGATGGTTTCATATTCATGTTATATTTTGCTAGCACCATGTAGTGTTCACCTGCGTTAAGTGGTGTTTTTTTCTCTTTTCCCACAAATAAGAGATGCCTGCACCATAACATATCCTATGGGCAGCTCTATTCATGTCTAAAGCCTGAGGATTTTTGGGAGGGGAGAAAAAAAAAGAAGATTATGTATTTATTCAGAAATTAAATGAGATTAATAATTTTGAAAGCAATTTACAAATAGCAATCAGCCACTGCAATGAAGGTCAAAAGAAAAAGGACACATTAGCAATTGAATCTCTTCCCTTCCTTTAAAGTTTTAATACTGCATACCTGTTAATAATGGGAAATATCCTTCTTCAAGGGTAGCATTTTCAAAAATTGGTAGGATCCTTTTGCTAATTCTAATCTTCTTTTAATAAAATAATTTGCTAAAAAGGATTATAAAAAAGCATGAAAATGAAATGCCAATAGAAATGTACTGCCTGTACAGTAAATAGTTAATGTATTTTCTAAATGAATGATTTAAAATAGCTATTAAAGTAAAGAGAATGAGCTTATGTTTCTAGTAATGACTTCTCTGCCTCAGAATGAAATCTGTAAATCCCTGATTGCAATTTCACATCCCAAAAGAACAAGCAGTCCTGGGACTGATGCTTATTGCCTTTATCACTAATACTAGCACACTACATATGTGATTTTTATATCACTGGTTTGAATATTTAGATTTATACTTGTGTATGCTTTATATTTTAAATCCCACACAACCATTCTGTCACAAAAATAAAGCTCTCCTTCAACAAGGCTTTTTTGTACGTACATGCATACATGTATACACAGACTTTCAGTATAACTACAATTTTATTCATAAGAGTGCATAATGATTCAGGCTGTGATTGTTAATAAAAATGCATTTCTAACCATCAAATTTGAGTCTATTATTCTAAGTTAATTGCATTTGCCCTAAAGAGACTTGCGACTGGCTGTCAGCCTATTTGTGTCAGTTCCATTTTATTCATCAGTCAATCTTGTCTCCTCTTTTTTCACATCCCATATATTGATCAAATAGATTTGTTAGCATGCCTCTGCAGCTTTAAAAAAGTTTTTGTTATTTGTCAGGTTTATTTGATTACTATATTAGTTGAGTGTTATCTTAATTGTTATTTCAATAGAAAATAAATGCCCTTTGATAGTCCCACAAGATTCACATTAAATATAATCCATATAACAAGTTAGTGGATGAAGTGAATGTGGTAAGAAAATAAACACATTAAGCCTATTTTAAAAGGTGGTATTAATCTGCAGCTGTATTGTACTTGATCCAAAAGACAGGAATAGAAATAAGTACACTGTAAAACAATTTTGATAAACATCAGTGCCGTATCATTGCCTATTATGCTATGTATAAAATACCTTAACAAAAAGATGTGTGATATAAAACAAACTGAGGTCGTATCTGGAAGAATGGGGTTTGTGGTTATGTGTGAAATTGAACTGTATTAAATATGGCTTTCAACACTAAAAATTAGGCTAGAGAGGCAGTAAGCAAAGGCAGGTGGGATTGCTGTTATATGGGGCAAATTTTGGGTAGGGAGAGAAAAAAAGGAAACCAGCTTTCAGGAAAGCATTGCAGCAAAAAATAAGCATGTATGGAGGTAGCTTCTTCCTCCACAAAACTATGATACACTGTTTAGTGAAATAAATGGGAGTTTGGCTAGACTAATATTTTGAAACAGCATCTTGTGCACATCAGTCACTCAGTTTTGGTCATGAGGTCACAATAGCAAAATTTTTACCTCAACCTCATCAAAGGGGAAGGTGATGCAACCAGTTTTCCCATCTGAATGTCCCAGAAACCTGTCTCTCATATCTTCATTATCAGCAAGGCTACATAACCCTGGCTCCTTGCCTAACCTTAAATCTGGGATCTGCCCAGCTGGTACCTGAACTTACATAGTGTCAGAAATACCATCTCGTTTAGAAAGATATGAGAAGTCCATATGTTTTAAGATAGCTACTCAGGATATAGAAGCATTGATTTAATAAAAATTTTAGGAAACAGAATCTACTGCTTCACCTGTATCGAAGTACATTGACTGAGCCCATTACTCCCTGAAACTGAGATGAAGAAACTTATGAAAAGCTAAGATTCTCTCATTTCTTTGGCCAGGATTAGTCAATCATCTGACTTCAGAGAAGTTGGGTTTCTGCTCTGGGTAATTATCTGTAGCCAACTGCAGCAGGGAGGGATGAGAGTAGGGACAGAACCAGACTTCCAAAACAGAAATTTTTTCCTGGTTTAATCTCTTCAGTCAAGGTGGGGTGACTTGCAGCAGAATGGGCTTGTCTTTCATTGATTTCTGTAGGAGTTTAGGCCAGACTGAACACCCATCACACCTATGAGGCAGAGCTGGAACAATGAACACCACCCTAAGGGGGACCTCTCTCATTAGAGCAGGAGCATTTTCAAGTGCCTGTACCTGGCTGAGGATGTTTGAAAAGTCCAACTCCCAGACTGTTTTTCGTCTGGAACCTCTTTATCAGTATTTCATACTAAACTACCATGCTAAATCTTCAGATGCCCTTAAAAGAAAAAAAAAAAAGCTCAAATTTGCAGTCGTCCTAGAGCTGTTAGCAACACTCCTGTGATTCAGAAGCACACGGTGTGATGATGGTTTCAAGCTAAACTGTTATGACCAGCTAGGATGGAATATAAACAGGAACAGATGAGAAGAATACAGCCTCAACATTTGAGACAACAAAGAAAGAGTGAAATGATTGCTACATAAAAGACATTTCAAAGACCTCCCAGAAAAGCAGGCATAAAAATCCCCAATAAAAAGGCTCAGCAAGAAAACTGTCACACCCCCTAATCCTCAGCAGACTCTAACAAGATGTTCGCATGAGCCAGAGATTGTCTCCTTCCCCAGAAGACAAAAGGCACAGAAATCAATACTGTCTAGCATAGGATTAGGAGGCAAGAGATAGATAAAAAGGATTCCTTAACCTTACAATTAGAAACCCCAACTCTCCAGCCAAAAAGATAACCAGAAACAGACTGCAAACCTGTGTCACAATAATTGCTGCATCTTTTACTCTTTGAAAACTGATATTTTCAGAAGATTTTTTTATAATTTATTGCCACCCCAAGAAAGGTTTTGATGGCCACTTAGCTACAGACAACTGCTGCTACCAAACCACAATTCAGCACACATGGCAATAGAATTATTTTTCATTCTTTATGTTTTAACCACCTCCAACCAAGCAAAAATTACATTACCAATGCTTGTACCAACCTCCCAGTAAATTGTACCACTAAAAGCAAAATGATATGTAATGCACTACTTCTAACAAATGATCAGCTTACTGTGCCCTGAACCAAACACTTACACAGATTCTTCATGCCAAACCTGGCATAAGCATGTGCTCTGATTAAAAAGGAAACAACTTAGTTGTTATAACAAGCGTCTTTAGCTTTATTTGGTATTACTAATGCTTTTAAACAGAAGGCAGGGTACTGGCAAGAGTAAAAAACAGACTTGAAGGGGGAGGAAACCTGCAGGCTGGAAAGAAGCTGCAGTCTCCGAAGTCTGACCCTCCTGCTGTAGATAACGAGTGACCATAAGCTGTGAGAGCTGGAGAAGTTTGCTGCACA
The DNA here is from genome assembly GCA_013397915.1 of Daphoenositta chrysoptera. Lineage (NCBI taxonomy): Eukaryota > Metazoa > Chordata > Aves > Passeriformes > Daphoenositta > Daphoenositta chrysoptera. The sequence goes on along the minus strand of VZRO01004942.1, from coordinate 1,117,796 downwards.
GAATTTTCAGATTCTTTCTGAAGCTCAGCAAGGCAACCACAAGACACTGACAATGACATTTACAAAGCCTGTATTAACTTACAGCAATGGCTTCAGCACGAAATCATGTATGCTTAGGTACTACATATTCCCACTTTATAGGGGGTTAAATAGCACGAGCACTCATTGAGGGACAGTCAGAATTTAAGGAGTTGGCACATCCAATGTTCCGAGTCTGTCCTGGTCTTCCTGGTGCCATCAGGAGAGGAAAAGTCAAATAATTTCTTTTCTTCTCCAAGTGCAGCACACTTGCAAACCATCACTCCATGCTCTTGTGATCCTACTGTCTACTGAACCTTAAATTTTCTGCCTTAAGCTAACTTTCCATGGTCTTGTTCAGCAAGTTAGACACTACCTCGGAGCTGCCTCATGTTCTGTGGCAGATGAAATAATCCCTGTAAGTAAACTACTTGAAACCACTTAGAAAGATGTTGGCAGAGATGCAACTTAAACCATTGTAATTTGTCATGGAAAGACAAACAAATCACCCTTCCCAGCAGAATCGTGACTCAAAATAAACACATGGAAAAAGGCATGAATTTCTGTTCCCTTTTTAGCAAGCTCAAAGACAGCATAAAGCTTGTCTTACACATTCTTGGAGAATAACGGGGAGAAATGTTTTCTACAGATTTCCAAGTGAAATTTCTGGACCTCAATCCAGATGGGAATAAGTAATTCCCTGAGTCCACTCCCAAAGGCTGCAGCCAGCAGGGTACCAGGCAGAGCAACCCAGGATGTGAATCAAACGGGGTGGGAGCAGAGGGCAGGGTGGTCTGCACGGTGCCATAAGCAAATTAATCCCTCCTCAGACACACAGCTCCACGTCTGGCTTGTGGCAAAGTGTCAGAGACCCACAAGCTTTTGCCTAAAAGCACACTTGTCCCCAAGCCACAAGAAGCTTCACTGCTGTCCTGCTGAAAGGCCAGCTATGCTGGATTTGAGTCTGGGAATAAGACCATGGCACCCTGCCTGTTATCTGAAAGTTATTTCCAGATAACGTTTTCCTCATTTTATAACAAAGCAAGCTACTGGTTAGCACATTAGAAGCACAACTTGAGATTTACAAGGTAGGCCAGTGTTTTCCACAATTTGTATTCAGATCAAGATTTACCAAAGAAACTGCAAAACATTATTTTAGTCACCCCTGTGTGGCACAAAATCCCACATCCACTGGGATCATGATGCTACCCAAGTATTCAGTCATTTAGATAAGAACCACATCTTCCCTTCCAAGCAGGGGAGAAAGGCACAGTGCTACAGACACCACCAAGTTTTCAGCTTTGCCATTGTTAGTGATTTTGAGATTGTCAGAGGCCACGGTGGTGAGAGGCAGTGCAAAAGCCTAATATACCTGAAAAGGTAGGAAGCATTGCTATGCTGAAACAGAAATAAAGATGGATGAGCTAAACTTGAACTTTCAACATATCCTAAGCCCTTGGTTCAGAAAACTAGACTAGGGTTATGTTTAATAACTTAATCCACTACCTTCAAAAAGTCCAGCGTTACCATCTGTACCATTGGTAGGAGCAGGGATGTGATGAAGCATACAGTTCATTACCCATGGTTGCCTCAGCTGTGATCATTTTAATGAAGATTTTGCATAATTAAGATTTTCTTTTTGGTGTAGGAATCAGATACAACACTTGATATGCTTTGCCCTGCAGCCAAACATTGCCATCACCTTTAATGGGTGTTGAGATGGTCCCTCATGGATCGAGGCAGATGCATTTCACAGGTGCAAAAAGAAAACTCAGACATGAGCTAGCAAAAAAAGACAGCAAAAGACAAACTTTACACACTCAGAAACTCAGGGTTCAGTGCTGCACCAGTGAATCAGGATCCTCAAGCAGTCTCTGTCCCTTTGGGTAAGACAAGGTGTGTTGACTGTAGGAATTGCTGTGTTCCCTGAGGAAAACACAGAACTATAGAATCATTTTGGTTGGAAAACATCTCCAAGAGCATCTCAGTGAGAGACCACAGGACACTAACTTAAAGGGGAGGGGTATCTTCCCACTTCTATTAATAGTAATTTTTAACACACTTGAGAAGTCAGTTAGGGGCCATAGCTTGACTTTTCTCTCTCCTCTGATAACAACATGGTTTTGAGGTGTTCACAAAACACCCATGTGGGATAACAAGAGCACATCACCAGCTGAGGAGCGTTTCCTGCTTAGTGAAACTTTCTTTTCCCATTCTTATTTTCTCAAACTGGGTAGCCCTTTAGAAGCTCAGGTAAACCCTTCAACTTCTCAGCTCCTTCTCCCCACAGCACATAGGGTATGGCACCACATAACTTCAACTACTGAAGTAGCACCTCCCATGAAAAAAAATTAGCTCAATAAGTCTAATTCCACTGGGGGATGTAAGCAACACTTTTTCCTAAATACTTTTCATCTGTTTCAGACTTCAGTGAATCTTTAAATTGAGATTTTTTTTGTCCTAATGATACTAAAGAAACATTTTAAAGTTTATTCAAAGCAGCAGAACAAGCACAGAAGGGCTGTGGAGGGGGCTAAGCCTAGAAGCTTTTGAGTATGAGAACAAACTCTTAACCTTGCCACCATTTTCTTATGAAAATTGAGTAAGAACCCCAAAAGGGTCAGCCTAGGAGCTGCACAAAATCTGTTTATTCCCATTTGCAGGATCTTAGTAGATTACTTTGGTATCAGGCAATGCTTAAACTGCCTCCTTTCAAGGGCTACTAATTCTGCACATTACCTGGAGAACTGCCATGATGTTGTTTGTCCTCTTGCCTTTATTTATCTGCTAAAGGAGAGGCAAGGCCTGTGGCCCTGTCCCCTCCCAGCTGAGGATGCTTTCCTAACTGAGGCTTCTCGTACCAATTAACACCATCTGAAAGCCTTCAGAATGGGGAGATATGCCAATTTATCTGCTTTCTACCCAGTCGCTCCAGAAGTGGGTAATGCTTATCTGCTCCAATAACTTCTGAAAATGGCATTTGGAGAGTCCCAGCTGGAGCCAACCGGAGAGACCTTTCAGATTTTGGCATTGGCCCTCAGCAGTCCTCACCATGACCATTAATTGGGGTGTTGCTAATTAAATGATGCATACACCAGGCTGGGCAGCACCCACAGGCTGGGCTCTTACAGTAACAATGAGCTGGCTGTGTTAGAAACCACATCATCCAAAAATTTTAGAAAGCACCATGGCCCCATTAGGACCTTTCTTAATGGGGCACCCAAGACCCCGTTGTTGCAATGAAAACGCCTGCACCCAAAGGCTTCAGCTCCTGATGGGGACCTGCAAGAGAGCTGGGAGGGGGCTTTTGACAAAGGCATGTGGTGATAGACAAGGGGGAATGGCTTAAGTCTGAAGCAGAGTAGGTTTAGACTCAATATTAGGAAGAAATTCTTTACTGTGAAGACAGCAAGACATTGGCACTGGTTCCCCAGAGAAGTTGAGGATGCCCCATCCCTGGAAATGTTCAAGACCAGGGTGGATGGAGCTCTGAACAACCTTGTCTGGTGGAAGGTGTCCCTGCCTGTGGCAGGGGGCTTGAACAGGATGATCTTTAAGGTCCCCTCAAACCCAAACCATTCTTTGATTCTATCTGTACTGGAAACACACATGATGCAAACTTTCTCTGCTGCTTAGAGGACACTGATGAGGCTTTGGCAGGCAAGGTCAAGATGTTTGCCTGCTCTGATAAAGCATGAGGAGGTAAATCATCCTGTGCAACTCAAGTCATTCAGATGGTACTTTTGGCATTTCCCCCCCCTCCCGCTTTTGTTCTGTCAGTCTGAAGAGAACAGCTCGTGTGATGTAATTTAGAATGGAGCTTTTTTAAAGCTTTCACTCAGGAAAAGCTTCGGGAGCTCTGGGGGTATAGCTTAGCTCGGAGAAATAGAAAGAAAGCAAGTTTGCATTGACAGCTTGATCCCAGAGAGAGGTGGCTGCCTGCTTGTCTAACAGGTCCTCTGGGTCTGGATGAGGCAGAGACAGAGGAGCAGTCATATTAAGTGAACGCGCGCTGCCAATGTTAAAGGAACAATTACCATTATTCTGCATAGTTCACTGTTTGCTACTGCTATTTCCTTCAATAAAACCTCTTTTCACTTGCCAATTGGAGCTTGTCATGTAACAATATTTCTTATGCACAATACACATACTAAAATGCCCCTGTGTTTTTAATACATTTATAGTTGTTAACAATAGCGGTATAGCGACAGACAAAACCTGTACTTGCTTTGAATACAGAACAGAGTGAAAAAAGAACAAACCAGTGGCCCTGCTCTGAAGGATTAATGGGGGTTCGATTTTGCCTAACCTGTGTTAAAACAGTGACACCTCTTCCATTTCTTTGACGCCCACTTCTTCCTCTCAGGCCCGTGCTTGGCAGGGGTTGTACACCTGAGCCCTGTGCAAAATTTCAGTGAGAGTTTTGATGCCAGGGAGTGTTGAGGAGTTGCCCCTGTGCCTGGGCAGCCCTGAGGGGGGTGGACAAGGGGTGCCACTCCATGGCCTTGGCAAGCCCAGCCTGCTGAAGGCTGCCCAACAACCCTTCAATACTTGTGCGTGGTGCACAGCCGGGAGGGAGCTGTGCTACCATCCAGCAACACCTGAAACTCTGGTGTTCACTGCCCACAGCAGACTAACAAAATTCCCTGTGAATGCAGCTCCTGGTGAAGCAGGACAAACAGACAGCTCTGGGGAGGCTGGCATTTCCCCGTGCTGTGGAGCTCTGCAGCTCTCCTCCCAAAGCTCACACAATGGAGACGTTGTGTTACCACTGCGCGTGCCAGCATCACAAAGCCAGGTGGAAATGACCGCAGTGAAGGTGCCACGGTGAGAAGAAACGACGTGTTTGCACTTCTGAGCAGGCTGAACCTCATATTTCATGCACCCAAAGGAACAGGCAGCTGTTCGGAAACCTTTGTAGCACAATCAGGAAGGAAACTTTCTTCTGCCATAAGATTCGTGTTTTCTAAGAACACTATTTTCTTCAGAGCAAGTTAATATACACAGGAAAAGACATCTTGAGTGTTCCTGACTCTCCTACACTATCCAGGAATAGTGATAGACTGCGAGTTTAAACACATTCTTCCACTGCACAGTGAGAGAAGTGTGTTTAATGCTGTGAGCAGAACACTTACCATGTTTGCCTTTGCCAGAGCCGGCAAGACTACACTGTTTTAAGAGTACTTATTACATACATAAGTAACAGTGGATGTCATCTGTCTGCCCCCAGAATAGATGTTCTGCATCTTCGGTGCAGGGGGAAAAAAAAGGATTTGTGAAAAGATGCACAGCATGATACCTCTTCTGCTTCAGATATTGCTAATTGCTTTGTCTATGGCTTTTTCTGAGGAAAAGAGAGAAGAAACCCAGAGAAGGCCACCATATTGGAGGCTGGTTTGGAGCCTGATCTGAGCTCCCTGGAATTGTTTTCTTTGACATCTGGTGATACAGGATCAAGCCCTTGCGAAGATAAATAAATGGTTTTCCAGCATGGTCCAGCACAGGCTGTTCTGCAACACCTGGGGAGGTGCTCAGATGGCAATAAGATTAATAATGTTTATTACAGTGTGCAAGTCCAGCTCCCAGTTGTGCTCCAGCGTGGCATGCAGGCAAGAGAGAAACAAATGGAAGTTTTTGCTAGGAAAGTCTCAAAGAAGACATAAGACTCTTGCAGATTGCCACTCACCATTGGGTTCAAATCAAAGAAAAGCTTTTATACCTTATTAGAAGACATGCAGGGTTGAGGTCAGAAAGTATCATGTGTCAATTTACCACCAGTACAGCTCCGAGGACTATCTGTGAGAAATGCTGCATCTTCTGTGATTTGCAGCTCTCTTTCACAGTGTTTAAAATGTTTGAATGTATTTTAAGAATATACACGGGTTTGATGGTGTTAATATATGTGGGTTTGTTGGTGTTTCCCCCCACTAAAGGAAAATGCTGACAGTCTTGGAGCTGCTCTGGCATTAATGCTGTGCAGGGATATCTTTGTGACCATAACTGTGTGTAATGCCTGCTTTGGGAATAAACTCTTGGCACATAACTTCAGTGCCATTCAGAGAGCAGCACAGTTGTCAAGGACCTTGGGACATGAAACGAAGACACTGTGCTGTCTTTTCATTGGAAAGTTCACAGATTCTGCCTAGAGATCCCTCTGATATTTTCACTTTTCAATACATAGTGCTTACCAAAAATAAAACTGAGAATTTTAAGTGCTTTCCAAATTTAATGACACAGAGTTTTACATGAAAAAAAATTCTTTTGAAATAAACTCAGCATTTTCTGTTTTACATTACCTATAAATTTCTCCAACTAAAGAGTGAACAATTACACAAGGATGTCCATGGGTGAGACCTACCTTTAGTTACTGGGCCAGTGTATTAAATAAAGCCCCATCCACTTCTGGCTACTCTGCTCTGGTTAGGATTTTGTTTCTGAAACTTGATCATATTGGCAGACAACTTCATTGTGGGGTGACTCATTAACTATGAGAGGAAGGAAGAATGAATTAATGCAGCAGTGAAATCGAGGCAACAACAACAATAGTATGTTTGTTTTTTCTTTGCTTTGAAAACAACAAAGTCAATTCAGATGAGACAATGCATCAAAACCTCCAGTTTCACCCTGTGCAGTGAGGAATAAAGAGAATTTGAGAGGTTTGAGTTAACCCTGCAAAACAACAAGCAGCTGCCCATGAGCATTGGGATGGACCTGCCCCAGCACCCACTGTGGGATGTGCAGGCAGCCCCATCAGAGGGTGACCTCAGGGGCTTTCTGCAGTGCTGTGCATCCCAAATCCCAGCCCAGGGAAGAGGAAAGGGACTGGCACAGCCATATGGTGACTGGGGTGGCCTGCTGACATTAATAAAAACAAACATTGCTAAGCCCTCCACTTGGAGGGGGAAGGACAGGGCTGTGTGTTTTCAGTTCAGGTTCACCTTGTGACTTACTTGTTCAGAGTTTTTTTAATTATCCCTTTTAGCAAGTATCAGCAGAGTGCAGTCTTAAACGAAAAGAAAGAAACAAAAGAACTTGGAAAGCAGACTTTAGCTTTCTTACAACACTTCTTAGGGCTGTTTCATATAATAGGGCCACCACATACCTACAAGGTCCTCCCCATCCCTGGAGTGTTCAAGGCCAGGTTCCACAGGGCTTGGAGCAACCTGGTCTAGTGGAAAGTGTCCCTGCCCATGGTGGGTGGGTGGAACTAGATGGTCTTTCAGTCCCTTCCAACCCAAACCACTCTATAATTCCGTAAGACCGAAAAATCCAGTCTGGGGCTTAAATACAACTCCAGGTAGAGCCACTCCATCTCAGTGACTCCCAGAGAGGATGATTCTCTTTCAAGACCTGCTGGAATAACAACAGGGTGCCAGGATGCTGTGATCATAAAATTCAAAACAGGCAAAGGATTAAAAAAATGACCTAACAGCAAGAAGCATGTGAAGTACCACGAGATCCTGCTGCTCCCTGGACTAACCCCAATTCCTGTAACAGATTTATCTCATGGAAGCCATTTCATAAAGGCACGACCTCCAGGACAGAAATACGGACCTAAAGAAAAATGTGATAGGGAAAGAAAACAGTGGCTGAAGGAGAATTTAGGAGATCCAGGCTACAAACAAGTCCTGGGGGCTCTGATAAGGCTCTCCTGCAGGATGCACAGCTGTATCCCACTCCCAGCCCCCTGGGTTTCAGGGATTGCCTTGCCTGTTGACCAGCTGAGGTTGTGTTTCTGCTGCAGTTAACACTTGATACCAAAGCCCTAAGGTTCCTGTGAAATTTCAGTGATTTATCTCGGTGCTTATCAGCCATGGGCTCCCGAGGACCTCACACCAAGCTGTGACAGGGAGCGAGGGACAGGGAGGGCTCTGGGCAGGCCCTGCAAACCACCCAGTGAACAAAAACCCACCGTGGATTTTGCTGTTGTGGTCATTTAGGGCATGAATTACATCCAGCCCTTAACACAGATGATGATGTCTGATGCAACAGGGACTTTGGACTTAGCACATAAAAACCTTTTCATAAAGTGTTTGGTCCCCCTTCTTGCAAAGTTATTACAACTTCAAGGTGTAAGAGAACAGCATAAAATTCACACTGATCCCTTCAATTCTTTTTTAAACATCCTTAAATACAGCTTTTTATTTTTCCTGCTATACATCTTACTTTTTATAGTTAAAAGTAATTTTAAAGCAAAAAAGAACATAAACAATATACACTGACTCTTGACACTCCATTGCTTTTTTAAACTAGAATAATAAAAATTTGCAAATGAACAAAAGAGTGGGAGGAAGATATCTGATTTACAATGTTTTTGAGATAAAGAACACTATAAAAAAAGATCAATGTGAATAATAAAGCATTGTTAACTGAGTCATGACATTTCTATTCTCAGTGAAGATTTGAACAGTAGAGCTCTGCAAATGAGCACCTTGTGCCATTTTCAAAGTGGGAGGAAGACATATAATTATAATTTTTAAAGTGAAGAGAATTAAAAAAAAATCTCAGTGAAAAAGTTTATTGAAAAACATATCGACATATCAATATGACATAAATTACTTTAATTTTATTAAACTAGGAGGGGGAAAACCTCTTTTTGAAGACTGGCTGCAGAAAGCATTCCTTGAAAAGAATTTTCTTTATTAAAACTCTTTGCTAAGATGAAACAGCACTGAATGTCAGCACTACCATATATTTATTCTGTAACTCTTCCAACAGCCGAGATCTATAAAAGAAACATATTTTCAAAACAGTTTTAACCTCCATTGTCTTGATCATTCGTATTAACATTTTTCATGTCACCTATTGAAATCCCTTAAAGGAACCTTTTATTCAGTCAAAATTAATGAAGCCGTTTTCTTAAACAGCCTCCAAAAAGTAAAAAGGACGTAATGTTGTGCATTTTATTTGACATACGTTTTCTGCCATTTCACTTATTTGTGTGATGAGAGCAATACTTCATATTTATGCTATCAAATCTGCAGAGAAAAGTGATTTTGAGAGAGAAGAAAACCAACTCTGCTCTTGCTGTGTGTGCAATTTAAATCCACAGTGAAAATACAGCATTGATCAGATTACTCCAATTGAGTCATTTAGTGCTTTGGCATTCCTGAAGTTAGGGCCCAGCTGTGAAATCATAGTTGGGGCCAAACATTGCTGTTAGGTGAGTGCACATGGCTCCCATTTTCTTCAAAGGGAATGACACACATGGCCAATATTTAGCTTTCACCTCTTCCATTCTTCAACTAGCAAAGCCAGAACCAATGGAGTATATGCAGGCAATTTAACAGAATTAAGAATACAATCAAGATTTTCCAGGACTTACTAGTGATTTGGGATATATAATTCAATACACCTCAAAACGCAGATGCTCAGCATATTCTGAAAATCAGGACATCTCAAATGTCTTGCTTTAAGCAGGTAAAACCGTAAATTATTCTGAGCATTTTGGCCATTGGATCCTAACAAACTGCGTGTAGTACGCCTCTTCAAAATTATAAGCTCCAATTTCTGGCTTGGCTGGGATGCCTTGGAGAATTATGAAATCCCAACCCATTTTTGTTCCTGTGCTGGCACACGATTCTCCCCTGCCATTACCATTATGGGAGTTGAACACAGTGCAGGTGCCCTTCTGCAGCAGGTGACCCCTTGTGAAAATCCAGGTCCTGCCTCTGCAGGTCCCCTGGGATGGACTGAGCTGCTGGGGTGGCCCACAAGACCTTCCAGCACAAGTGCCACAGAGAGGAAAAAGGATGCATCCCAAAACTCTACCTGCCCCATGCTGCATGCAGATCTTCATTTCAACTCAAGGTCAAGTGGAAAACTTTTCTACCATCCTTGCTGACTCTCCTCTTCACTTTCTCCTGACTCCATCTGTTCCTCACCCATCTCCTTCGTTCCGCACTCGCCTCCCTCTTCTTCCTGTGTCCATCTGTTCCCTCCTTCCTCGACACAAGTTGGGGAAGGGAAGTAAATTCAGTCATTCACTGAACAGATTTCAAGATGAACCCCCTCCCTCTCCAGTTCTAACTTCATTCATCATGGTAAAAATTATAATGAATAGAAATGTTGAAGGTGAAAATTTATTAGGGATTGTGTTGCTTTCTTATATGAAAAGCAGTTAAAGCGGCATATAAACATTGGCTTCATTCATTTTTTCTTAATATATGGTATAATTAGTGAGAAATATTAGTGGAAGTGCTTGCTATGCAGTCCATCAACACATGCCTGTCAGAGCTTAGGATCTGGGCCAAAAGTTTTTGCCAGTCCTGTGATAGATTTATAATAAGCCTATAGAAGGCTTTACAGTTAGCTGGGTCACTAATTCATGAAGCTAAAACGTATGCAATGAGGTCAAAAATTCACTATTGATAAAATACCCCCTCCTGGGATTGCACCATTAGCTTTGTTACTGCAACAGCAAAATAAAGTAAACCCAAAGCTCCTGTGAATTACCAGTCCATCATCGTAAATCAGTAGTGAAGCACTCGCACGAGTTCATGATGTCATCTGAAGCCCGGGATATATTTATAGCCTTGTGTACTATTTCCTGTTTCCTTACGACAAAAATAAACAGTCTCTAAATCCCCTGCATCCTTATGCCTGAGCTCAGCAGAATGTAATGGGCACGAATCCCCCAAAGCCCCCTGATAAATGGGTCTGGAGCAGCTCCCTTCTGAGGGGCCGTGGCGCCCGCGCTCCCTCCGGCCTCTCCCATGTGGGCGACAGCAGTTCCCACGGACTGTGCTCCATCTGCTGCACTCACTGCTGGGATGGTCCCACCCCCCTCCTGCTTTGCCCCCCAGACCCTGGAGAGAGGAGGAAAGAAGATTTAAGCCTCCAGGCCTCGGGCATGGAGTGAAGGGCCTGGCAGGCGCAGCCGGGGTGGAGGAGCTCAGCATTCTCCATGTGGGGACCTGGGCTTGCCACCACATCTTGTCCACCCAGACTGCCAAGCCATGAAGGTTGGAGTTTGGGCTGAAATTTCCTCTCTCCTGCTCTGATGATGGTTTGGGAACCTCATCTAAGGTTTCTGGGGTGTTTGGGCATGGATGATGCCCCACGTTTCATCTCAGACCTCGCAGCTCTCAAATTTTCTGTACCTCCCTGAATTGCTGTGTTTGCCAGTGATCCTCTTCACCTCTTCTAGGGGGAAACTTTCTCTCTCAGCAACTTGTTTTATTTTTTGCTTCCTTTCCAGCTATGACACAGAGGGTAACACGAACAGCACACAGTCCCATGTAACCTCCCTCTGCAAGGAAGCTCACTTGCTTCTGTTTGACCTCAGAGCAACAACTCCTGAAGTCAATGACTGTCACTAAGTGGCTGAGGGTGATAGCTGTGCCAAACCACATTTATTTGACATTTATCCCTCTTCAATTTTGTTTTTTTTTCTCCACCAAGACCGTCGCACCAGCTCCCTGCCTCTGCTGGCCCTCCCTGGGGTGACACCAAGCAGTGAGGACCATCCAGGTAAGCTGCTGGCCCCATGCATGGAGATACTCCCTCCCTGGCAGACAATTATATCCTTTAAACTCACAAGAAAAAGTGTTTTGTATTTCTTTTAACTTTTGCTGTTTTGAAGCACTGCCATCAAACCCTGAGGTTTGGGTTTCATTGTTCTATGAGTCCTTTCAAACCGAGTGAGTTCAGATCAAGCCTTTATACGTACAAGTTATCATCCATCAGGTCTGATGTGGCTCTGCCTGTGTCATCTCAGGACTGAACGGACGTGGCACACAGCTCTTCCAGTGATGAGCATGTGGTACATTAAACAGACAGGCAGCGACAGCAGAGCACGGATAACGAAAGGCAGAGGGAGCAGCCAGGCGTTCCTTTGGTGCCTTTGCTGCACTGATACACCAGGATGCCTCAGGGGCAAATTAAAAAGTTACAGGTCCTAAACTGCTACAATTTTCCCCACAGTTTAGCATTAACCCTTGGGATTCCTTGTCACAGGGGCGTGAGGCAAGGGCCATTGCCAGGATGGACTGGAACAAATGCCAGCATCGAGTAGAGCCTCAGGCTCCCTTGTCCTTTGCTTGTAAGATGTGGGTGAGCCCTAGGAGGACCAGAGATCAATTCTCCTTCTCTTTCAGTGGCATCTCCACCTAAACACTTGCTCCAAGAGTTGCTTTGGATTACCTGCATTGCTGCAGTCCCTGTCCAGCAGAACAGAGCACCCCTTAAATTCTCTGTTCTTTATCAAAAATAGACTTAGAGCCCTTGTATGCCTCTATATTAAATGTAATTTCAGAAGAATGCAGGGGAACTGCAGACCCCTGCTCTCCAGAAGTGCAAGATGCTGCTTTGTGTCTAAAGCCAATGAAGAGAAGCAGAGGTCAGGGGACATACTGCAAATGCCAGTCTTGGTATCACTGCTCCTCCCTATTAACCAGAGGGGTCTGGGGCTGGCATCAGTGGAAAGTAAGCTATTTACTTTGTGCTTTCTTGAATTTAGACACTGTAGTCAGCCATCTGAATCACCCAACTCCAAAAAGAAAAAGAAAAAAGAAATTCCATGTGAGTATTGAGGCTACCTTTAATACAAACATGGGTGAACGATCCCAGTCTTCTACTGCAACAGCCAAGGCAAGTCCCAGCTTCCCTGTGTGAGGAAGAAAGTTGCTACTTCATACTATTTAAAAATGGCACATTGTGGGTGTGTACCTTTAGCAGCCTCTGCCTAACAGTCTAACACTGAATAATCTGAGATTTCTTCATCATGATACACTTATTTTTCCCTTTAGTTCACTTCAGTGGTTGATTTCTATATGTAAAAAACACAGACATATGTGGACATCTGAAGCTCAACACAGGCTCTTAAAAGAGAGTTGCAAAGTTTGACCCTCTTCCCATCTCTAATTGTAATTTAAGGAGTTTTTTATATTCTCATTTAACAGTAATCATAAATAGTATCAGTGGTATGTAATATATTTTTAAAGCCTATTTGGCTACATCTATTTGTTCCAAACTCTCAACCTACTACTGTTCCATCCAGCAACAAACTATTATAGAAAAGAAAAAAAAAAAAAAAGTGCTAACCACCTTTTTTTTTCTGCTGGTCTGGCACAATCTTTATTTCTTCAGACACTTTGTGCAAACATTAAATTGATAAAAGACATAATGTAGATGGACCCACAGCTGAACTGAAGGTAATTGCATAAAAATGAAATGGAGACCTATAATTGTACACTGCTTTAGCCTCTCCTGCAGTGTTTTCTGGAAGCAAGGATCTCGCTTGTCATAGCAAGTTGCTTGTTACAGTGATTGCATGAAGACTTGATCTAGCTGTACAAGACAAGTATAACATTACTGAAAGGGAGCTTTTCAAACTAAGAGTCTGACACTAAAATGTACTGTATTTTCCAAGATGTAGTATGCTTTAACAAACAGAAGAGTCCCTGAGTGACAGCTTTTGTTACCCTTTTGTTTGATGGTGCTGTATTGAAAAATTCAGGTTATGTCTATGCCTTTCTATTTCTGGTTTTGATTTCTCTTCAACAGCACTTCAAGAATAAAAATTGACTCAAAGTATGAATAGTAGAAGTCGGTGGATACAGTAAATGTTAGTCTGGCATTTACTGATTACTTCTGTCAGACTTTTTTTCAGTCTCGCTCTTGAATGCTTAAATGCATTCCGTGGGCCATTGTATTGTTGCAGAATTGGGGAACTCAACAGATATATCGTGAATTAAAACATGTCTAGTTTAGATTTTTGGGAAGATTTTGAAAGTGGAAAATAATAGTTATTCTTGCCTAAGCCTTTTGATCTGATCCGTGTGTATCCAAAGGCCCAGCCTGGGTGTAGCTCTCAGTGTGGACAAACAGGATCCATTTGTAATATTGGCACCTGAATGACAGGTGGGGCTTGTGTGTTTTGGACTCACAAATCAATTATTATCCAATAAATCCAATGCATAAACAGGACGTCGCTCCCTCCTGAGCTCTGCTGCTTCAATTAGCACAACTTTTCCTGGAGATGGTTTGTCATTGAATGAAAGTCCAGGCAAACTTGTGGAATGTCATTGATTTATAAACACTGGAAAACACTGTAAAAGGTCATTACTGTACAAGAAAGGACATCCAAAATACATGAGCTTTCACATTCTAGATTGAAGAGGCAGGCCAAGAAGTCAGAGAGGGGAAAAAAAGCTGTATTTGCTTACTCTGGGAGGAAAACCATCAACAAATCATCACAGATGGGCAAACCCAGGCATGCATAGCCCAGGATGCTGATTTGCCATGACCAAAGGTACAACCTCAGGGGAGAACTGCTGTGCTTTGCACTGCTGGGTCCCACCCAGCAGAGCCACTGCCTCTCCTGCCCTTCCCATCTCGCCTGTGGCTTTCCTTCACCATAATGCTCACAAAACCTGACAGTTATAGGTCTCTGAGACTCCTCTCTGTGCCACTGCTCTCTCACTGCCTCCATCCCACCTCTCGCTCCCTGCCCAAGGCCAGCCTGTAAACTCTCCAGGACAGGGAAACTCCACATTTCCATCACGGTAGATTTTGTTGTCCTTAAGACTTCAAAATCAAGACAATACCTCTGCCACACAATTTTAAAGACTGATTTAAAATTAAAATGATAGCCTAGTTTTTATGCTTACTCTCCTAACCTCTACCCAGCTTTTCTGCTTCTACATATTTCACCGGGTAAAAATGATCTAAAATGGCATGCAACCCGACTATGAGCAGAAATTTAAATGAATTCTTCACTCATTCTGTAAGTAAACTGAGGCATAGAAATCATAGGAAGGTTAGCTTGGAAGGGACTTCTAGAATCACCTTGTTTGGCCTCTGTCAGAAACCCACAGTAAGAGCAGGTTGCTGGGGTCCCAGCTGAGCTCTTCACACAACCACAGCCTTGCTGGGCTCTGCTCTGGTGCTTTACACCTCTGTGATGAGGATTTCATTCCCTAGGAAGCTCCAGCTGCCCTTGCTGCAGCTTCTGACAGTGCCCTCCCCTCCTTTTGCCTCTGTGTGCTGCTGGGAGGAGCTGGGCTGTGGCTTCTCCACTGCCCTGGCTCTGGAGGGGAACACAGCATCCAGCACCGTCCTGTGCCTTCTCCAGGCCAACCAAGCCCAGGTCCCTCAGCCTCTGCCCACACAGAAGCTCTTCCAGACCCCTCACCACTTCACTGGCCTTCACTGGGCTTGCACCAGATACCACTTAGCCCTCAAATCCTTGCTTCCCCTTCTTCAAGCCTTACGGTTCCACTGTTTTTTCACTTACCCTGCAATCCATCCATCCCATCCACATTTCCTCCTCTCGGCTGCAAGGATACCGGGGAAACAACTACGGTCTCCATCAAGGTTTCACTCTCTGTCAGCTTTTCCTTGGCTTTTCTTTAACATATGTCAGAAGTCAAAGGTACCTAAAACCCAAGAGATGTGCAGGGTCTCTCTTCAGGCTCCTTGCAGCTGAGTGCAGACGAACCGCTTTGGAGCACTTACTGATCTTCTCAGAAAGTAGCATTTGCAAAACTGAGGTGTTTGTAAAGATTGATTTTCTGTATACAGCTCAAGAGCAAGCATAGCACAAGATTTAAGTAAGATAAAAAGTGAGGCTGTGGTTGATGTGAGGTGCAGGAGTTAATCAGCTGTAGATAAGAACTGATGAGGTTTTATCATCCCCGCCATGGAGAGAATGTCTGTGTTTCTTGGCCTCTTGATCACTTCAGAGAGTGAGTGAAACTATATATCAAGCTGTGTTTATCTGTGCCTGAGAAGTTCTTCAGGAATAAATTGAACTCAGAACTCTTCTTAACCTTTCCCCTAGTTGGGGCTTAAAATTAAGCTCTCCCTCTGGTTTTTGAGCTGCCTCTCTGGCACGCTGACAGCATGTGAAGTATCCCATCTCCCAGCTGACTTCCAGGCCAACAACGCAAGTGGGGATGAAGTTATGAAATAAGGAATCTGGATGCTAAACAGAGACCATCTGGCTTTCTTTGCTACAAGATTATGAGCCACGGTGAGCTGGCACATCTGCATCCAGGTACCACCTACGTGCACATTGTTGGCTGTTAATTTAGGGAAACAAAGTTGCAGCTGAAAAATAACAAGATAAGTGGTTTGCATTCTTTTATGTCACAAATTGAAGGTAGGATATCAAACTCGAAATAGATGTCAACTGAAGCAATAGTTCTGTTTTCTTTCCAAACCTGATCCCACCCACTGGAAGTGAATTATTACTTAGCCTTTAAGTCCTCTGGGTTTAAGAGAAAACCTTAGAAGGCAAGTTCATAAATACCTTCACTATGAATAAACCTCTGTAAAGAGACTGAAATCACTAGGTAGGATGGGTTAGGTCTTGGAAGTAAACAACTCTAGGTTTGAAAATTCTGCATATGTTATTCTTTCAGATCTCTGCCTTGGTATCACAGTCTTTTTTTTCCTAATCCCACCAGATAACCAGCTTACAAATGAAAAACACACAGATGAAAAGCCCATGAAAGGTATTGTTATGAGTTCTGTCGCAGAATTCAGCATCACAGACGCTTCATCAAAGGGTACCAAAAATGAGAAGAAATTGTCAGATGCAAGCAGATCATCCATTGCTTCCCTGGAGAAATGCAGAGAATTCACTTACATTGAAGACGATGCATCAGTACATCAGAGAGACAGTGACGGTATGTTTTATAAAACAGATCACATTTGAGCTGATTTCTAAATAATGCCCACTGCAAAAGAACTATGTATAACCAACTCAAAATTAAATGTTGAACAGGAGGTTCAAGAACATCGCCAAAAGCAATGTTAAGTTGCCCTGCAGACATTTGTGTGATAGATGAGAATTTCTAGAAGATGATCTTAAATTGTCAGTGATATTAAAGTCATAGAAGAGGAGCTTAGAGCCTATTGTGCCACAGAGCATTTGTACTTTAGTAATGAGTGTTTGCACAGAGGCACCAGTGTCAGTGTCAGATAAATGCTATTCCTGGTTATTCCAGTGGATGCTGAAAAAAGGCTCTGTGAAGCATTTTAGAAGTTCCTTTTGAGTGCCTTTTGCAATAATGAATTAGTGTGTTATATCCAATGGAGCTGGCATCTATCGTGCATATCATTTAACAATTCCTAAATTAAGCATTTCTAAATACAGATCAACAGAAAAAAGAGCCATGTTCTGCAGGAATCATTAACATCTCCATTGTGTCACTGATCCTTATAAAAGGGATGCCTCTGATACATCTATTGGAATACACTTAATTCCAAGGAAGGATCTGAAGTATTTATTTTATTTAGGGGACTTGTCCTCTTGTCCAGACACTCTCTATTTGTGCTTTTGAGGACTATCTCAACCATTACTGGCACACAGGTGTGTACCATGTGATGCAAATAACAGATTTCATACTCCTTAAAAAAGCTAAACGTGAAGGAAATTAACAACAACAAAAAAAAAACCCAATCTGTGCTTAATTAATAATGTTAAGGGCTGGATAGAAGCCAAGAAAACCAAAGGAAGCCAGATTTGTGGTTGTCGCTGCATACTCAGCTCACTCCACTCTGACAACTTACTGCTTATTCCACGTACATGAGGACAAATCCTGTTTGCTGGTGCTTGGAGAACCTCTGAAGGCAGAGCAGTGAGGAAGTTGGTGATTATTGAGTTCCCTGTGCCCTGACAAGAGCAAATCCAAAGCTCACAGGTCTCACCAAGGATGACCAGCGAGGCTCCAGCAAGCTTTGGACCAGGGTTGTTCAGAGCATCATCTGTGGGAGCAGATGCCACCAAACAAGAGCAGGAAAGCTCAGAGATGAGGCATGCTAGAAAAATTATTATAAATTCTTCTTTTGTGCTAATTAATCCACTAATGTAGAGAACGAGAGCTGAGGTCATTGTTCTCACTGAGATAAACGCAGTAATGCCGTTTGGCAAACAGCAGGGAAAACAGAGAGGAAAACAAGAGATTGCATCTTCTTTTATGCAGTTTGTGGCTAATTTATTTTCAAATATATAAATGAATGCATAGGAATGGATGTCTAATTGCTAATATCTATTATTTATATACATTACCCCACTTAAAACAGGACCAAAAAGCCTCACACATGCAGATTTTTTGAAATGTGTTACATCCATTATCACAGTTCATGGTGTGTGCTCTGATGGGAATTTAAAAGCATCTTTACTGCACATCACAGATCGGTGCTGAAACATTACTTTATTATTAAAATCTTGTGCTTTTTGTGTGCTCTCTTTCCTGGATGAAGCCCTAAGAATCATATCTATTCTCTCCAGATTACATAAGCACCATTATGGTTAACACATTCAGGGAAAAAAAACCTGTTATTAAAAAAATGGATCTTTGGAGAGGGAGAGAAAAAATTGCCAAATCCTTAATTAAGACATAATTTTGAATTCTGTCTCTCACATCTATGTATAGGAAGGAAATTTCAAAAACATAAGAGATCTAAAAAGAATAGTCTTAATTACACCAAGGATTACTGGATAAAATGATTACATTTTCTACAGTGTAAATTTCATACAATTAAATGCAGTGGTGTCACCTTATTAAATGTTTCAATTTTATAATTATTTCAGTTCATTTAGTTAGAAAAAAATATAAGCATGAATTTACTAAGTATCACCGAAATCTAGTCATTCTTATTCAACAGGACTGACTTAGAAGTTAGTTGTGCTTGTCTGAACCTAAATAGATCTTGACATATTTAAATAAGTATTAAAATGGATAACATTCGTGATGATATGCCACTTAGAAAGAAGTTCAATCATATGCTATTTATTCTTGCTACCTGCTTTAACTGCCTTTATGTTTTGGTTTTTTTTTAATAAAGAGGCTGGAATGATTTTTTTTTTTAATTTTGTTTTTCATCAAAAAAGCTTTCAAAAAAAAAAAAGCATAATTCTGGAAACTTCCTGGCAGTGAACTTAATGTTACGTGAGATAGAAAATGCCACAACAGAACCAATGCAGTTGAATGAGTTCACAGTTAGTCATCCTAGGGCAAGAAATGTGGTTATAACCATATGCTTTCCTGAAAGAACCAATGAAAAGACATTCATATTGTTGAAGGCATTTTTCCTTTCCAAAAACAAGAAGGGAAAAAAAAAAAAAGGAAAGGTCTGGGTCTGTGCTCCAACTGGATTCACACAGTTGGAATCTCACACCTGCTGCACCCGAGCAGCCTCCCCAGATGCTGGAGGCTGAGGGGTGGGGAGTTAATTAGTGGATTTTTGGAGGGCACAAACATAGCACAGGGTTTTAGTCATGGTGACCAAGTTTTCAGGAATATTCACTGGCTCCAGACACACATCCTACATGATCTATTTTCCAAATTTTTGACTCCTTTGAAAAACTGACATTTGTGAACATAAAGGTGAGAACCCCATTCAGTGGGAAGTTGGCAGGACCCTGACCCAGCACACTGCCCTCTCTGAATGGTCCTCTCCAGACCTGCTCTCCCTCCCTGTCCTTGGCAGTCATTAAACATTTTTAGTGCAAACTCTTGTGAAAATGAAAATAAACTCCAGCATCACCTGTGCTGGTGTCGTGGTTTAACCCTGGGCAGCAACTCAGCCCCATCCAACCCCTCACTCACTGCCCCACTGCAGAACGGGGGAGTCAGAAGGATAGAAGGAAGAAAACTCATGGGTTGAGATAAATACAGTTTAATAGGACAGAAAAGGAAGACAATAGTAATAATAATAATAGTGATAAAATAATTAGAATATACAAAACAAGGGATACACATTGCAATTGCTCACCACTCACCAACTGATGCCTGGTCAGTTCTCAAGCAGAAACCCCTGTTTGTTTTCTCCTTAATTTGTATTGATGCCATATGATCTGGAATATCCCTCAGGCCAGTTAGGGTCAGCTGTCCCAGATGTGTCCCCTCCCAGCTCCTTGTGCCTCTCCAGCCTCCTTGCTGTCCAGGCATGAGAAGATAACATTTGGTTTAAAGGGCTCTTTCTTCTGGATTTCACTGCCACGGAATATTTCCATTCAAATTATTTTCATGCAGCTGTTGTTTTTCCAGAGCAAACAAAATAGAAAATAAACTTTTCATTTGTCTCTGTGGAAGTAGTTATCATCAGTGTATTTTTAGCCCACCCCTCTCACTTCTGTGTAGCCACACTGGGTAATCCCAGCTCACCCTTGTTCTGACGTCTCCCTGCTTTTCCTTTCTCTTAGATGAATGCGCAACACTTATCCTGGCCTGCTTGTTCTGCCAGTTTTGGGACTTTCTTATAATGCTGCCTGAAACCTGTGAACATTGGCTGACAGATACCTGTTGTCCATCCAATAGATATTACCAGACCTCCGACGAAGACCACGGCAGCAACGACTGCAACTGTGACTGTGACGTTGATTGCAGCCTCTTCGAGTCCTGCCACGAGACTGGGGAGTGCCTGGAACTGGCCATGGAGATTTCGGAAGTCTGCTATCGCTAATAGGAAAACAATTGATAAAATTCCTCAGAACTGCCTGACAGATTACAAAGGAGATTTCTTTTTTTTTTTTTTTTTTTAATATTAATCATAACCAGAGGTTTTGCCAATGAGGACTGTGTGCATCTTGCTGCTCCCTCCCTGGAGATCTCTATATCTGTACCATTCTGGTGGCATGATATCACAAACTGCTGAAACCAATAAAGGACAAAAAAGGGTCTTCTCTGCCATAGATGACAACAGAATTCCTAAGTGCCAAGCGTGCTCGCTGCTTTACCCGCCGTCAGTCCAAGGCTTTTATAAACCTTTAATTCCTTTAAACACGGATTTCCCCATTCATAAACACAGAACAAATTAGGACATTATTTTAGGACTGATATATATATTAGTTCATCTTCCTAATGGATTCATACCTAAACATGTATTACACATTGTTGGTTATCATAAATAATTTATGATATAGCATCATTTTATAATTAAAAATTTATTTATTCAATCTCTTAAAACACTGTTATATGCCCAGTATAGGTAGAAAAAAAAAATTAAATGAATTAGGAACCATGCTACTGGTAATTACAGCAAATGTCACTAAAAATCTCCAGCGAATTTTGTGGAGGAAGCATTTTCACAGGGTAGTGCAATTCGACAGTGTATTAATGTGCTGGCCCATGGTTATGTAATAACAGGTTATGCCTATTGTTCATTAGTTATAGGAAAGGGCTCCTTAAGTGTAATTAGCCTAAATGGGAATTGACTGCACACTTCCAGAGGAGAATTACCCCGTGGATAGCCAGTAACTCCTTTGCTTGATTTTCATTTGTAAGTCTTCTGCAAGAAACAGAATATTGCCATATTGTTCTAGTGCAAACAGGTATCTCCACCTGTGCACCAAAGATTACAAAGTGACAGTATCTACCCTGGTTGTGCTTTCAAACTCCCGCTATCTTTTTTCTGATGGCAGGTCTGATTGATAAAAGGGAAATACATGTTGCACATTACACATATGACAACAAAAGCATGTAAATTCAGCTGCCTGTGGGTGTAGAACACAGGTATTAAACACAGAGGAAAATACAGAGTTGCTTGCTCCCATTAGGTATTTATAGACTAACACCAAATTCAGTGTTTGCTTTGTATAAGCACTAAAATTTCTCCCAAAACCCCCACTGATCTCAGAGCAGAAGTGCCTGTGGAATCCCAAACAAGGATCCTGGGCAAGATACTGGGATATTAAGCATTTCTAAAATCACTGGAGCCGCTTGTTTATTCATCAGAGTAGTCCTGATGCACAAATATTTAATGAGAAAAAAACCCCATGAGATTTTCCTTTCCTTACCCCCCTTCTGTAAAACTCACGTTTTCAGAAAATCAGAAAGTAAGAAGTAGAACCACTAACCTTTGTCCAGGTGTCTTACAAAGCTTCGTGATCAGAAGACAACAAACCTCAGCAATGCAGGGAGCAGCCCAGAACACCTCATTTCTGTGCTCCTTCAGGACATTGGTGGGGAATAGGAGAGATTTTCTCATTTTACATTGTCACACCGTGAGCTGTAGTCAGCTAAAGGAAGAAAATCATTGGTCCTTCATCACCACACCAGTACCAGCCTGCTGGCTGGGTCTGGACCCAAACCCCAAAGCACAACCCACCACCCTCCAGGAGGCTCTGGTTTGGGTCACCCACCCCAGCATGGGCAGTGCTGAGTTTTAATGCTTCAGTTTGCATTCTCCCACAGATTTTTGATGTTAAGTCTTCCAAAACTGAGCTAAACTCTCACTGCTACTTACCAGGCTACTGAGACTTGGATCATTCTAGCCTTTCTGCCACAGGTTGTCCTTGACAAAGTGGCATGTGAGTATTTATGAATAAAAACTCTGACCCGAGGCATTTAGGAGTCAGAAAAGGGGAAAGCTTGTTCCACATACCATTTCCTAGAGAAGTACCAATACAGATGCCCATTGGCAGTCCTTGCTCTTGATGCCACTCTCCAAACGGGGAGATTTCAGATGCAATGGCTGGAAGGAACCCGAAAGGGGAAACCAGAGGGTGGCTTACCCCAAAATGCTGTCAGTGAGGGAATCAGAGATGGGGAACTTGCCTTTCAAGCCTGGATGTCTTGTTCCAGTTCTGAGTCTGCAAGAAAAAACACATTGGCCACACTGGGATAACTCGTGGCAACTGAAGACTCATTCAGGTGTGGAACTGTACTGGGGACTTTTGGCAGAAATGTGGACATTTTTTCCAACTCTTTTCCTAGGAATCATTATTCAAAAGATTTTTTCTCGTGTTAAGGCCTACTGAGATCATGTCTACTACAGGACCATGGGTAAGGTCAAAGACAGAATTACAGTGGTCACAGTTATAGCCATGGTTAGACAGGATGTCCCAGCAATATGGATGGAATTACACTGGGATATATTGAGAGCTGCTGTTGTAGTGAATGGTGGTGTTTTAAATAATGCAGCACTATCTCCTTGCCTAAAGTGTGCATTGCTCAGTTTCCTGCTTTAGGAAGTAGATTTTTTGAGACCTTTTTGAGCAATGAAACCTTGAAAAACATGTTATTTCATACAACACGGTAGAATCAGCAGCTTATGTTAACTTTGTTTTCGGTCATAAAGTTGTTAATTGCAACATTGTATTTTCATTACACATAGCAACACTTAAATATATTGACACTAGAGAAAGTCAGTCAGACTTTTCCATTAACTATTCCAGAAACTGTGTTTCCTCTTTGAAAAGCCATCCTATTCCCACACTAAACTTACTTCCTGTTGCGGAAAAATACCCATTTATCAGATCTGAACATGGGTAGACATTCCAGCGAAACCGAAACATTTGGAACAATTCGAGGCTGTCTCTGTATTTTTTATTTACTGGGAAGGAAGGTCTGGGTGCTTGAGTGGGAGGCGTTTGGGTGGATGGCTGTTGGGAACATGTTGGACTCAGCTGTGCTCCCGGGGAGATGTCAGCGTGTGAAACCAGCTCCCGAGAACAACAAATAGAAGTTCCCATTTTGCAAACGGGAACATCGCTCCGACACGACGCCTCTCCCCGGCTCCAGAAATGCACTGACAGATTGCTTGGGGGAAGAGAGAGACAGAGAGAATAACGGAGAGCTGCTTTGCTACCTTCCACAGGAAAGGACCATGGGATGCTCTCTAAGGATCTCCTCTTGGAAATGACCCAGCAGTCTCAGCCTTGAAAGGAAAATGTCTCTTCACCTCCTTTCACTCTGTTCTCAGAACACAATACGGATTGGGATGTAAGCTTAAGGGGAACTGATGTTTGCTAAATATTGGAACAGCCTCTGGGGGCTTCCAGCAGTTTAAAGATCAGTTATCTCAAAGCACATTAAGTTATCTGACTGACCATGAGCCCTTCCATGATGTCGTTCTGGTGCCTTACTCTCCATGTACAATATGAGTCCCATGTACACCCCCAAATACAGGAATGGAACATATTATATTACCTCATTCGACTTTCCTCCGCTTCCTAAAGCACTTTGATCATTCATACTCTCTCGAGCAATCATCAACATCTTCCAAATGTCCAGACAATGCACAGCGCTGCCTTAACTCCAATGCTGCTTAGGGATTCAGGCTGACTGCTACAGCTGAGCTCTAGAAGACTTTGGTTCTCAGGAAGAAAGCAAAATAAGGGAACAATTAAGATGTTTGCAATTGTATTTCTCCTATTATGCTTGTACAGTATCAAAAAAAGTTCAATAGTGTCGGAACTAAGAATGTATGTATCAATTAAATTTTTCTTTTAATTATATTAAATGGGTGGTTCCATTGCTTTCATCTTCATCTATTTGGGTTCTCTTAAATGCAAGGTAAGTTTCCTATTATGCAAGAAAATGAGTTTACCAAGCAGACTGGGATTTCCAGGCACTGCTCTGCTATAATTCACTGTAACTGAGCATTAATCATGATTAATAATCTATCATTCCTGTGGTTTAGGAAAAAAAAAGGAGGACTTTATTGAGAAACTGCCCTTTCTTTTAGCATACTTCATATAATTGCACAATGGAACAATTCTTTGGAATTCATTATTCTGCTGGTAATGATCTAGATTTCCTTAACATTGCACACAAATGGGAATCGTTGCCATCTGATGGATGTTCCATGGCCTGTGCAAAATGAGTTGGTGGGTGCAAGCCAATTCATAATGGATGTGTGCCCATATCACAAAAAACACCATTATAATTGGTACCCTTAGGAAAAATGCCAAGGGCTGAGTGTAAACAGAGCACTTTCTGTCCCAAGAGCTTGCGCTTCCGTGGTCAGAGTTGAAGCACAACAGAATGAGCAATGCTGAACTGCATCTGCTGCCTCTGGAAAGGGCTTCACTCTCCTGAGGTAGCACTTGGCATCTTGGACCCTCTGTAAAATCAGAAGAAAACTCACTCTGAAGGGCCACACTTTTGCCTCTTCCCCAGCCATCACTAAAGCCATCGTGGGGGCTGTGCAAGTATAAAAGGGAGCGGAGACAGTCATTGTTACAGTCCATAATTTGTTCTCTTTCTAAGTGTATCCAGAAAAAAAAAATATTGTCACTAAATGAGAAGAGTCGGTTCTCCAATCCTCATTTGGAATCTGAAAAATCTTCCTATAAGAAAATGCTGAAAGTCACTGACTTACCATGTCCTAGTGCTTTCCAGTGGGAGACACATTTCCCTTGTATTGAGGAAGGAGCAGGGACTCCCAGCAGAGAAGTTCACAGGTCACTGGAGTACATTGCTTATAAAATAAAGAAAATAATGAAGATATCTCATGGACATTCTACTGACGGCCTTCATGAACAGAGCAGTTTAAGCAGCAAAGCAATATTGGAAAAGTCTTCTTCCTTATTAGAGACTCCTGCAAATCAATCAGTCATTCACACGCTCACACCACAGTATATTGAAATGACCATGGTACAAAGAGAGGAAAAAACCCCACCTTATCCAAATGCATGGAAAGATTGCCATCAATGTCATTAAAATGCAGACTCAATTTATATTGCCAGTTTTGCCATGCTTCCTACAAAGTAAAAAATAATGCCAGAGAGCAGTGAAGAAAATATTATTAGATCAACTGTATAAAAAGCATGAATGATTCCATTAGCAAGCACAGCTGAGAAAAGACAGGATTTAAATCAAATCTAAATATGATAAGATTATACAGCCAAAGTGACATGTCCATTTTAGAAAACATGCGGAAGAAGCAAAACAAAAGCAGAATTTTGGTTTTATGCTGTAAAACATGTTCCATCTCACACAGCATTTAAAAACCTGATGGAAGCATCCTGTCAGCTCCTCAATTTTATACTGTATTTGTTCTAGGTGAGTCACAAATGTGCAGATAATTTAGAAGAACACCCTTTGTTCATCTCTATTACAGTGTTTTTGCATCATTCTTCCCTTCAGAGAGTCACTGTGCTGTATCACTTGATACAGTCATCACAGAAACCCTTCTAATGGAACAGCAAAGCTGCCCACAGAACCATAATTCTACTTCCTAAAAACTTTTGGGGGACTATAACCTGGTGTTGCTCCACGTGGAGGGTGAAGGAAAATGTACCAAATTTTGGTGTTAAATGGGACAGCCAATAGTTTAAAATAACAGGATCAGGTTTTCTAATGTGTTCTCTTTCGGAACAGGAGAGTTCAGCCTTCACTTCATGAGGCTTTCCATCAAAAATACAGCTGGAAAAATCTTTCTCCAAGAAGCATTTTTTTGGAAAATACTGTGTCAAACAAAGTCTCCTGTATATGTATATGGAGATAGAGATAGATAGATAGATAGAGAGAGATAGAGAGAGAGAGGTAAAGAATTAAAAAGCAGAGAGACATGGGGTATCTTTGGGTAATGTAATTGAGAGCAGTTGTTCCTCACTTGTGATCTCCAATTGCTCTGTGAAGTTTTCTTTTGTTGGGTTAATCCTCGTGATTTCTGCTGCACCAGAGGCAAATGAGCCATGGAATGAAAGCAGGATGAGCCTTTGCCCCAGGTCCCAAATGTTTCTGCTTCCTCATGTGCTGCCCACTCCTGTTCTTGTTTACATTCAAGTGGTCTCTCCCATCTAAGTTTTATTTGTAAGGGATTTCACCACAGTTCAAAATCAGGCGTGGAGAAGGACACACATCAGTATTCATCTTCTCAAAGATATAATCAAATATTAATCCATTTTAAACCCCTTGATTTTACTATGCATTTCAATTTTTCCTGTAATCTATAACCCGTACACACCATAAAGTCATCACTGAGAGGGGAAGCTGGAAAAATCCAGCTACCTTTCCAAATGGAAATCAGAATATATATTTTTAGCTACATTAAGCCAACTGCATGCAGCTCTGCACACTTATGTAATTCCCACATAAAAATAATCCATAATATTCCAGAGGAACAAATCCAATTCTTAGTCATATAAATTTTCATATAAGTCCATCAAAACCTATTCCAAAAATGTCTCAGTCTTTTTGAGTGCTAGAGTTGGAACAAAAGAGCGAGTCCTTTAAAATGCCTTTGGAGCTTCCAGGGATGTTAAATCTAATTGCCCTTAGCATAGCACCGATCCACAAAGGTTTAAGTCACGGAAAATGTATTTTACCTTTATACAAGGTATACTATGCAAAGTTTATCGTGGCACAGTAAAGTCATGTCTAACTTGCTTCGTGCAAATTTCAGACAGAAAGAAATTAACCTTTGATGCTTCACTTTAACTAACCAGGACAGAAAAATGTGTCTTCTCACTGCAGACACACAATATTGTATTAAATGATATGACACAGCATGGTATGATGTGATAAAATGTCCATTTGTGCACTTAGGTCTATATGTGCAAATAGAAATCCATATTTAGACTCACAGATATTTATAGCAATGTCTCTGTGTTCCAAGAAACAAAAATGGATGGAGAGTAGGCAAAGATTAATTGTGATAGAAACCTTCTTAAGACAAAGCCAGAACCAACACTATTTGCTAATACCCTTAGAAGCTGTATAATCATCCTAGCTGAGGCTGAGGATAAATTTTCCAGTGAAAGGGTTGTTCATGACAGAGGGATCACTTGCTAAAGCAGACCTTGCAGCACGATGGGCTTTGGGAACTGCTCAGTTCCCTGGAGAGTTCCATGGGGCTTTGGCAACCCACAGAAGGAGGAATGACCCAGGCCCTTGCCGGGAAGCCTGCAAAGTCCTGGAGATTCAGGTCAACTCTCTGTTCCATTCCATTAAAATATTAAATAATAACTAGAAGAAAAACCTTCCTTTTTTATTACAGAAAGAGTTCTCTTTGACAATCCTCCTGCATGAGGTCTTTAATTTTCTAAAGTCTATCTGAAGATATATTTTTCCCTAGACCCCAGAATCTCTGGTGAAATAGGTGGCTCTGGTTTTGCCCATAATGGCTCTGTCACAACCCCTCTTTATAGGCATGGGAGAGGCTACGTCCGAGCCAGAGAGCTCCTAATTTTACAGACAAAAGAGGGAACACTACAAGACTGCACAATCTGCCACAGGAAAGCAGAACAAAGGGACCAAGGATGGATTTTTTTTCCCCCTCAGAGAACTTTATTTCTCAGCTAGAAACCTGATCTGCAGCGAGGGGAGCCAAGGGACAAGCCGTGTTTATAACCCAGCCAAGGATGCCGTTCCCTCGGTTCAGTCCCCCAGCGCACTCAACACTCCTAAGCTACATCTGCTCTATAAAGGCCCAAGAAAACTTAGGCAGCCTTAAAAAAAAAGAAAAAAAATTTGCTATGGCACGTCTTCTTAACCAGCATCACGGAAAAGTCATGCTGCTCTGCATATAGCCTTCAGGATTGTGTCTGTAACACTTGAAATCCTGCCCAAGTCTGGCTCCGCTCGCACTAACAGGTACTCTGTGTGCTTCTGCATCTTTTCCTACAAGCAAATGTTGCAACTTTCCCATTGCGACAGCTGTAAGAGGCATTCACTTTACTCTGTTTTTCCTTAACACTCCCGATTCCTTTTATATCTAGTTGGGAATACACTCAAGCGCTAATGGCACTTGTTCAGCCATCCAGGGAAGGCGCCGCCTCGCCTTCCTAGCTATTTGTATTTCTTCATTTTGGCAATCTGAACTTTGCCAAGATCCAAACGCCTGATATTTAACTTAGATTCCTCCCTCTTAAGGTCAGAAGGCATCAGTAATATTATCCGGCAACACAAAACCAACATCTCCTTGGAGAAGGGAGGTTTTAAATCAGTCATTCCTCCCTCTTACTGGTGTAAGTGAGAGGATTCCAGGTGCCAGGTAATTAAGTCACCACTTACAGATGAGACAGGTGATAGACCTGCATCCCTGTGCTATCACTGCTAGTTTGGTAACCTCGAGGGATGTGGCTCCTGCTGCACGATAGGGATCTACAGCTGCTGGTGTTTGCTAATCGCTCAGCACAGGCTCCTTCTGCCACCACCTGATGGAAAAGTCCCAAGGGCATGAGCAGAAATGTAGATTTTAAGGTTCCAAAGACACTGTCTCGTGGAAACAGACCTGCTCTGGGGTTTCAGACCATAAACACTTTCAGCTGTCAGCCCTGTGGGGTGTTTCAAAGCCTAGGGAATGGCATCCATGCAGCCCTGCACAATGGAAAATAGCCCAAACCACCTTGCAAGCCACTTCAAAGTCTTTGAATCCATGTGAAGAAAGTGGCTTGAGTGGTACAAGAGGAAATAGCATTAAAAGCCCTATGAAAGCCATTGGTAAGGCAAAGCCAGCAGAGCTGCAGGGGAGAGTGGCGACAGCCAAAAAATTCAGAAACTCCTTCAGCAAGCAGGAGAGAGACAAACCCCCACCCAGGCGGGTCTGACATCAGGGCTTTGAACAGGAGCCTTCAAAGTTTTATTATGAGGCTCCTTTTCGTGAGGCAGGGCGCAGCAAATACTCCATTTAAGGTTTCCGTGGAGTAGAACCAGAAATATCCAGCCTTGCAAATATCCTCCCCAGCCAAGCGCGGAGCCGAGACATGCAAAATGAGCGCCCGTCAGCTCCGTGCCAGCGCAACAGAAGGCAGAAGTGCTTCAAGGAACTTGTGACAGGCTCTCTGGATGCACCAATTCGAGATGGGCCAATCCCTGCTTGAAATGTGCAAACTCTCACACTCCTTGGCATGACCGCACAGCCAAAATGCACATTTTTTAAAGGATTCAAAGAAAACACGACCAAAGGGACAGGAACGCGGAAGAATTTGGCAATGGGGAGCAGATGCTTCCTAGGGAGGAGACAGGACTTAGTTCGAAAAAGGTTTGAGGGAAACTTTATATATAGAAGTTCAATGAAGTTGCTGAAATCTGTTTTATGGGAGAATATCTAACTTAGAGGGAGAACTGTACTCTAAACAGTCACACCTAGGAGAGCAACTCTGTGGAGATTCACTCGGGGGAGTGAGGCAACTTAAATGGTACAAATTACCAGAGTTCTGGTTTACCTACAGCAGCTGCTGCTGGCAGCCACTGCCACCATCCATCACAAGCCAGGTTAGCCAGGCTTTGTCATTGCTGCTCTTTAACAATCCCTCTGGAACGCCAGGGGTGACGTATCAGGAGAGGCTGCAGCCAGAGGGTGAACTGGTGTGTGGGGCTGCAGGGGGAAAGAGAGAGAGAGGGGATCAAAAGGCATTTAAGGCACAAAGAAGAAGTGCAGAGACTCAAGATGAACTCCAAAGTTGCTGGCAAGGAAGAGAAGAAACATGACCAGCAGTCATGAGGAGGGAGGTGGCACAGTCCAGGCCTGTTCCTGCTGGTGGGATACAGATTTTGGTTGAAATTTGCCTGAGAACTGTAATAGTGCCAAGCACGAAATGGAAAAAAAAGGAAAGACAGGCTGACTTGGGAGGGATGGAGTTTCCTACCTGAGACAAAGAGCAGGTTTGAGAGAAAATGTCCCAGGATAGACTAGAAAGTCCTACAAGAGAAAGAAGAAAAGGAGCATCACTATACTCCTTTACTGCACTAAAAAAAGCTTTGCATCCATAGGCAAGTATGAAATACTGTATTCCAAATGGACCTCAGTTACATCTTGAGCTGAGCCTTTGCATCCTTCTGTTAAAAAAAAAAAATGACATTTGAGGTTCTCTGGGGCCCAGCCCTTTTCATACTGGCGTTAATTTTATTTTTCAGGCTGAACAAGATCACTCCTCGTTCACATTTTAGGGCCTCCTCATAAAATTAGCCTGGGAAAGCAAGACAATTGGACTGAAAAGTTTTGGACTTGCCTTGGCTTTGGGACACTGTAAAAAAACTTATGTTTCCTTGGAAATACTCCCCATTTGACCAAACTAAACCTGCTCTATTTCCACTAAGTGTCACAAGACCATACCTCCTTCCAGCGGGACCAGAAAATTTCCTTCCTATAAAGCTGGTTTTAAAGACCAGCTGCACTCTTGGGGCTCCAGCACAGCCTGCAGCCTCCAGCACACCCATGCCAGAAACCAGCCTCTCTACAGACTCACAAAGGCTGTAAAATATCTTGTGCAGCACAGAGGAAAAAAACCCTAAAAAATGCCAAGGAGCTTTGCCAAACACTTTCTGCTTCTTCACACCTATGCAAAATGCTTTGCAGTCTTTTGGGGGGGACATCAGACCCTCACAGGTCAGCCCTGGTCTGTCCTTTGCAGAGAACAGCTGATTTTGAGTTAGCTGTGCCTCACTCTCAGCTCCTGCAAGCTGGCATCCTCAGGCTGGAGTGAGGGGTGCTGCTGGTGGCTGCCAGGGAGGACCTGCTCCTCCTCAGCTGCCCGTGATGCAGAGGATGGACAAACATCCCGAAGGCACGGGATGGACAAACATCCCAAAGGCACGGGATGGACAAACATCCCGAAGGCACGGGATGGATGGTCCCAGCCAGCCCACACCCAAAGGGTTGTCCCTTCCCAGCTCCTGCCCTCATCCCTGGCAGCACCTCCCACACCTCGTGCAGGAATCAGTGCAGGATCTGCCCCGATAAAGGGATCCAGGGCCAGCACTGCTGACTTGGGCCTGACTTCTGTCAAAACCTATCATTACATCTCTGTTTCCCCACTGTTTTGAGCCTTCGTACCTACAACATTGACGCCTCTGATTTGTCAAAACATGCAAAGGTGCTGCCAGAGGCTGAGCAACTCATTTTAGTCCCTTTACAAAGCCATTTTAAGGAAAGAAACAACATGTCAGGGCAATGCCAACAACTGACTGTACCAACAAGGAGAGATTTGACGTACCTTTCTCTGCTGCAGTGACTGTTATAATAAAAGACAGCAGTGCATTAGTGAAAGATTTATGCTCGTATTTCAACAATGGAAAACATGAGCTTTGCTGTATTCTCATTCACACCGAGACAGGCAGCGAGGGCATGTCATGTAACACTATTTCCAGGAAAGATGTTACAATTGAAGAAATGCTGATTTGCTGGTACAGTAAGACAATTCCTGGAAGCAGGACAGGCTCTTGTGTTATTATCATTGCAGAGGGAGAATTTGACTGTACAGCCTCTTCTCCTGAGCTGTTCAGGAGGGGTGGCTCTCCTGCTCCTGGAGGGTAGGGAGAAAAGGTGAGCCAGGAAGGCTGGGAGAGCTGCCGTGGCCCCCTCTGCACAGCACCAGCCTCCCTGGCACCGTCAGAGCCCTCCATGCCAGCAGGCACAAGTGCCAGCTAATTGAATTTGCTAATGATACATTCTCTCGAAACCCTTTGCACTGATCCCACCATTTTGCACTTGCAATTAAATTACAAGCACAAAGAAAAAAAAAAAAGAAAAAAAAGAAGGAAAAAAAAAAGGAAAAAAATGCCATGTGGTGTCATTTGACATTTAGATGTCAAAGGAACTGATTGACAGGGAAAAAAATCAACAGCAAAAGGCCTGTTCCTGCCAAAGCCAGCGGGGAGGTTGCCAGCGGCGTTGGGAAGAGCAGGATTGGGGCCCTTGCAGGCCAAAGGGATGAGGCAAAGCAGGGGGTGAGCAGACAAACCCTGTGCCAGGCTATCCTGGCCCTGGGAGAGGCAGCAGGAAGGAATCTGCCACCTCCCGGAGCACATTTCCCCATCCCTGGCCCTCCAGCACAGGGGTTTGGGACCCTCGGGGGGAGCAGACCCCAACACCTTCACAGGAGGGTTGCTCTGGGCAGAGCCTGGGAAGTTGGGGTTCTCCACCTTGAGAGAGGTTTTGACCCCACAGTGTTTTTTTTTTCCTGTCCCTGTTCAGGATGAAGAAAGGAAGGACTTTTAAAAAAAAGAAACCATTTCTGGGCTGACCACTGGGAAAAAAAGCAGAGTTAACCAAATCACTAATTTTGGTAATTTTGAAACCTTTACTTCAATTATTTTACCTTACAAATTCCTACTGGTTTTAGCCTAAAGAGGAAAGTAATGACTATTTCAAAGAAAAAAAAAAAAATTAACAGTCAAAACGTG
>VZRO01004942.1:1053754-1084942 GCA_013397915.1 Daphoenositta chrysoptera | reverse complement strand
AAAAAAAAAAAAAATTCACCACAAATATTTTCAAACTGAAGAAATTCATCAAAATAGGCCCCGTCCTGCAAAAAGCCTGAGCAACGTTTAATACAGCATTTTTCCAGTGGGATTAAAGGTTTAGACACCCAGATTCCTGGTGAATCTTAGGGGCAGTGAGGTGGGAGGGGAACTCCATCCCTGCCCCAGCAGCCTCCATCAGCATCTGGATGTGGTCCAGAAGTGCAAAAGAGCATTTGGGTTGGGAAAGGGAAAAGAGGGGGAAAAATAATAGGGACTTGCAGGTGCACGTTTCCTCACTCACAGCTCTCACATGGTCGTTGGGTAAGAAAATGAGATTTTGGGTCACCACTGCAGGCAGCCCCAGCTCCACCCACACGGTGCTCTGCCTCTGGAGGGGTGCAAGTTCCTATAAGAGAAGAAGAAAATACAAAATTAATAAGACAAAAATAGAAGCTCTCTCCCCTCAGGCTCACTTCCACACTGTCCATAGCACATCAGAGAGCCTCCCTGCCTGTCCCCTTCCTGCCTGCAGCAGTGAAGTCCCACAGATCCCTCGGGATGTGGTTTTGGTGGGCTCCAACTCCCCCTCCCAGACCAGCACTGGACAGGCAGAGGGTGCTGACATTTGTGTGTTTTAATGGAATGGACAAGGTATGTATGTGGAGTTAAAAATAAAGCTTTGGGGCTTTTTTCCTGCTTTAGATGCAGGTGGGGCTATAAAACCCTGTTAGCATGAGTCAGAGAGCCAGACTTGGCAAAGCTTGGCTTGCCACTTTAAAAACAGAGCACTAATTAAATCAAGTAACAACAAGGAAAAAAAAATATCTCTTTTTTTCCAATAACTAATCCAGCCTGAAATGAATTAAAAATATTTTACCTGGACGCTATTCATGTACAGAATAAAGCAAAAAAACATGCCTGAAAAAAAAATTGCTTGGCAAAAACCTAATGCAAATTGATCTAGCATGAAAGTGCAGACTCTTTTTTAAGCAGTTTAGATAGATTTAATCATGAAGCTGAAAGCCTCCTCCTTCTCTACGGAGAGGCCAGATGAATAGCCCTCATCTGGGTGTTCTTTGTAGGGGAGAGAGGGTGGGACTGTCAGAGTCATCCAAGTATCTCAGTACAATCTGACACTAACAGGCAAAATGTATCCTTTATTTTCCAATGTATAGGTTACACCCCAGTACTGCTGTGAGTGGCTTCGTTAAGGTGAGGTTATGGCAGAAGTTTAGAATTTGGGCTGTCCTGAATCCCCTGTGTAGAGGTCAGCCTTCACCAGGTGATGCTCTTCTGCCTCAGAATTGTCCCTGACACAGAGATGCTGAACTGGTCCTTGCAGTACATTGTACAGGCACAACCAGCCTGGAAGATTTTAATAGTTATTACAGTGATTTCTTTCCCCAAGTGTTCCAGATTCACGCAAACTTCAGGAAAATTAGATCCATTTTGAACCCGCATCAGTGCAGAAAAACATTCATTCTTCCAGTACTTCACAGTTCCTTGGCATTATCCTTACATATTTTTTTTTTCCCAGGGTTGCTTTTTTTCCCCTAATAATATGCTGTTTATAAAAAAAAAACCAACAAACCAACCTTCAGAAATGTCAGTATCAGTGAGACACAGAAAATTAGTGCGAAAAACACTCAGTAAAAATACTGGGATGTGACAGGAAGTAATCTATTTTTAAAACCAGCTAATTCCTCCTGAGCACACTGCACTTGCAGAATTAGTTAGCAACAGCCAGGCTTCACACGGGAGTCATGGGACAAAGCTGTACAGTTGTGCAGGACATCTGATCAGCTCGTCACGGGATGCACTTGCCTATAAAATTACTTGGGGCAAAACCCTGTGCGAATCCAGCTCCGTGCACGACAGCCGTGACATTGCCTCCAATAGAAACCTGCTCGCCCGAATAAAACAGGAAAGCCTTGCTGGGGAATTTCTCTCAGTGCAGTGAGCAGTAACAGGTACAAAGCACACAGCCTGCAGTTATTCATGCTGGAAATTTATTTTTATTGGGAGCTATTTACAGAGGTAGCTGCAGCTGCACATTTGTGGGTGCTCGGGCCAGTCTGGACCGTGGGGTGCGAGCCCGAGGGCCACCAAGTCCCAGTGGCTGCTGTCCCCGGGGTTGCTGCTGCAGGCTGTGTTCCTGTGCTCTGTGTGGGCTTGCACCTGCCCCCAAACCTGCCAGGAACCCCAGGGACAAATCTGGCTGTCCAGGAAAGTGATGTCGAGTCCGCTCGGCTGGGTGGGTGGAGGGCACACACCATGGACTGCACCACCCGTGAAGCCCAAGCATCAATCCCATTAATGGCCTTTAAAATTCCCAGCTGGTTGGAGGGAAAACAGACATTGGCTGGCAGGCAGGGAGTTCAGGAGAGGGAGGAGGCACCACTCCCGTGTTTCTCCAGGTCAAACCTGGTTTGGGTCCCCACGCTTTGGTGACCCACAGCCACAGCAGCTCAGTGGGCACCGTGCCCGGCCCCCTCACAATTTGTCCCCTCGCTGTCCCAAGCACCTCACGTGAACCTGGCTCCCCAATATTTCTGCAAGCAAAAGAAAACTCAAGGACCATACCAGAAATTACAGAGGAAAAGTAGTGTCACCTGAGACTTTCCAAGTCCCATCCTCGAGTCTTTTCACTGAAGGCTTCTTTGGGTTTTTTTCCAAGCGCTGATTTAAATTACATTTAATAAGATAGGCACGTCACTTTTTGTTTATAGAAGTTTACTCTTCAAGTCAGTAGGGAAAATAAAAATCTATCGACTGTGGGTTTTAAACAATAAGAACACAGATTTTTTTTTATTAGCACTTCATTTCAGTGCAGACAGAAACATCACTGACTATCACTGTTGTTTACTGTTAAAGGCACAGCTCCTACTGCCTTTCCACACATAGAATATTCCCATGGCAATCAATGGAAGTTTAGCATAAAGAGCAAAATATACTCCATCATGTTGTCTCTCTATATAGTAAATGCTAATTTCTTGCCAACTACAAACTTGAAAATTTCTTGCGGTACATTGCAACACAAACCTATTCTCAGTGTGTAATTTAGATTTTCAGGATGTGTACATTCCCAGAGGACAGTCATTTGTGTGTATGTGTGTGTGTGAGCACATGTATAGAAGAAATGAAATGTTAATGATTTCTCCATCTCTGTTTCTTTACTTTTTAGCTTTTCCTATGAGTTTTCTTCTGCCCTTCAGAGTGCTAATTGTGCCTGTAAAAGTCCAGGAAATTTGTGTCATAAATAGTTTCTGCTTATTATAGCCAATGAAACACATACTGAGACAAATATATGGGACTGAATCACAAGTTATTTCACTGAAGTCAGTGGGGTTACTCTGCATTTTGATTTCGATTTGGCAAAGCATGTGGTCTAAAGTTGGTCTTGGAGACGGGAATAAAATTAAGCACATGCATACATTCTTGTCTGGGGCTTTTTTAAAAAATTGATTCCATACAGGGAGCAGAATTTAGCTAAATATATTGAATATAGCTTCCTTCTGATTTTCATCACTATAGATAATAGCTTGTATTAGGAGAAGTGTGCCATAAATATCACACATTTGCCAGAGAGTGGGCAAATAGGAAATAGTGATGCTGCTTTTGAATCAGCAGCAGTGCTGATTTTGATGGCCAGGTTACTGCCATCTGGCCATTAATTTTTCTGGTATGTTGGAAAATAATTTGCTGTTCTGTGTTAACGAATTAATTTTTTATTCAGGAACAACAAAAAATTCTTTGGATTCTCAGGAGCTCAGAAGTATTATTGTTTCTTTGCCTGTTCCCCAGTTTTCAGGGTGTGTCACTCTCTCTGGTGGGTCTATTCAGCTCTTAAAACTAAGTTGTTCTCTTTTTTTCATGTGGTACAGAACTGCGTGCATGTGTGTTTTTAAACAAGGGCACCTGCATAAAAAATGTCTATCCTCATTAGATCCATTTTCTCAATTAAATTCAAGTTTCTACGTCCAAAAGGCATAAATCTGGGTATCGATTTAGCCATAAAATAATGAAACTCCCAGCAGTCTTCTAAACCCATTTTACTTGGATGAGCGTATAAGCTTTTAAAATATCGAGTTATTCCAGTATTTAATACACATAACTGCTTCCAGAGGTCTGAAGGCAATAAGGCATATCTTCCCCACTCCATTTGAAGCGCTGCAGTGAGAGCCAGCCAGTCCCTCACTACTGGTTTTAAGGCTTTTGACAATTTTACTCAGTGTGAGTTTGATACTTTCTCAACAGGGGCTCTATCCCCCGAAGCCAAAATCAATAACCTATCAAATCAAATCTCTATAAAATACCAATGGCCTCTTGGTGGTTTGGTCCCATAAATACAATTCAGCTTAACTCTACACTTTCAAAACAGGCTGATTCTACATTTTCTGGCCTCTTCCAAAAAGTTAACTGTATAGGCAACAGGCACTTCCAAAAATTTCTTTCTAGGCAACAAATAATGATCAGTTCCTTGTAAAGTAAAGAATTAAAACCAATTCCACTTACTTGTGTTCAGGGATAACTCCGTGTCTGGTTTCTTTTTTTTCCAAATGGGACAGAACTTTGCTCCCTCAGTGCCTCCTTTACCTGGTTCAAAGGAGATCCACAGCTGAGCAAGTGTAACCTCTGTGGGGATAGCAGGAGATTGGTAAAGCATTTGAGTTCCTTGTAGTCCTGTTTCAGGTTAAACTGGATTTCACAGTGCATAGATAAATGTTGCTAAACAAGCTGTAAAGGTACATTGGCCTCTTACTCAGCCCTGTCTATGCTCAGGGCAGTTTGAAAATATAGAAGGAACAGTAAATTGAGCAAATTTTTTTAAGTGCCACTTGGTTTTGTTTGAATCTTTTCCACTCCTCACACACATGTTGAAGTTGCTGCTTGATAAAGCAAAATGTCACAGAGATGAGCCTTTTATGAGCAAAGAAACCTTCTCTTCTACTGCAAAGTGTAGCAGTGCAGGGAATAACTTACCTTGCTAAATGAAAGCAAATTCCCATCCAGTGTTTTTCCCCAGCTGACAGAGTTTAGCAAACAAACCCAGCCTGCATAATATAACAAATATTCTTCTAATAACTAGGAGAACATTTCAAATTCAGTGGAGTTGGAAGATGTTTGCTCTGTTGATGGAAATTGTGGTTCCTTTGCTTTCCTCGCCTTTAGCATCACAAGCTCGATTCAGTGCCACTATCCTGCTATTCCAGGATTTGCACTGACACACAACTGGGGCAAAGCACCTGTACTGGAGGTTTTTAAGTTATTTCAAAAGAAATTAAGTCTCAATTTACTCTGAAATTGCACACACTAAACACTGAATTAACATAGTGGTGAATTAACCTCCAAATATAAGTGTTTTGATTATTAATGAACATGAAATACACTTATTCCTAGAAGTTCCTTGTATACCACCTTGAGTCCTGCTCAGCAGCAAGATTGGCTTCTAAATATAGTCTTGAGGTCAGCATGTAAAAACTGTAAAGTGTGGCCACATTTCAAATGTGGTTGTATATCATAAATCAAAATTAATGCCAACAACTTTCATTCAAATTAGTGTCTTTTGGCTCTGCCTCTCCTTTCTTCTCTCTGATTAATGCTTTTCACATATATATAGCAAGGCAGTTTCTTTTTTTTTTTTTTCCTCTGAATGGCATTTACATTATTCCCTTACAGCAAACATCACAGGAACTTATTTATGTGTTGATCTCTGGTGTCCTCCAAAAAACCAGTTCCCTAATGCAGCACTATTCCAAACAGGTTCTTATATTCTTGACTCTGTTCTGCAGAATGAATAAACATGTTTTCTTTTATCTTCATAATAAAAAAGTTAGAGTGGTTGTTCAGATCGACTGGTATTATCTGGAATATTTCCTTCCACTGTTAATTCCATCTCTGCAGCTGGCAAGGACGATGGCCAGATTTGGAGGGCTGAACAGCTGCCGAGCAGGACCACAACCTTTCTTTCATGCCACCTCTTGTTTTGACCCCTGCTTTCTGGTCACCGGGGAGATGATTGACTAAGTGCACAGCAAAGTCCATTTTTAGTGCGCTGGGCTGGAGCACGGCATGACAAACTGTGATGTCTGAGTTTTGTGTTACACCATCTGGCCTGCCACTTCCAGAGCCTCACATCAGAGTCCTGATGATGTATGTTTAAGCCTGGCACTATCATTTATCTCGTATCTTGTGTTTAAACAGATGCAAGCTGAATATAACAGGAAAGGAGACCTTGGTGCAGGAGTCGCTGAAGAAAGCGATGCTGTTGAGCTGTCTACAGACTCCAAGATTAAGTGTAAAATCTGACAGGGAGGATATGTATTAAAAAATATGTGTTGACAGAATGATTTAGCTAATATTTTAAAGGCAAAATATCAACTGAATTTCCATATCACTTATAATGTTAGTGAACAAGGTACTACAAAGCAGGCTATCCCCTTCTGTCACCAGCATCTTATTCGCAACTTTATTTTACAGATCAAGAATGTTTTAATAAAAGGAAGCTCTGGGGCTTGATTTTCAGCTGTTGTACATCAACCCAGCTACACTGATAGCACCAGAGTATCCACATTAATGAAGTGACACAACTTAATCAGCTGAGAATCTGTTTCCTAGCTCTGACACAAGTTTTTATACACAGGGATAACCTGCTGCATTGCCAGGAATAAAAGACCTCGATGATCAAAATGAGCCCTTAAAATGCTGTGGGTGGAAAACCATGATCTGACCCAGATGTGTTCATCAGCCCAGGAAGAGGAGAGGAAAGGAGAGGGGTCTGCCCTGTGCCACCAGGCCGTGTGGTGGTGCTGGGTGTAGGGTTCGCACTGTCCCAATTTTGCACAGCTCTTTTTTAACTTCATCCCACGTTAAAACTATAGAATCACAGAATGTTTTAGGTTGGAAGAGACCCTAAAGACCATCCTGTTCCACTCCCATTGCTATGGGCAGGGACACCTTTCACTATCCCAGGTTTTTCCAAGCCCCATCCAACCTGGCCTGGAACATTTCCAGGGATGGGGCAGCCACAGCTTCTGTGGGCACCCTGTGCCAGTGCCCCACCACAAAACGCTTCTCCTCCTGGATCTAGCTTATATGAATCAGCAAATCCAATGGAGGAGAGACATTTCACACCAGCTTTGGATTCATCCTCTGAAACCTCCACAAAGTTCAACAAACTGTAGAAATTCAGCCAATGGCAATACTTAAATTAGCAGTCCAGGTCTGCACTCCTAATCCACAAAACGAGGAAGGCATAATAACCAGATGGGTGTTCAGCCCTTTTTAAGAAATGAAATATTAATTGAGGGGTGAAAATCTAATTTCACTGATGGCAAAGGGAGTGCTGAGCAACTGCATTGTATCTTGGACAGCTCTGACCCAACAGCCAAAAGAGAAAGTATTCCAGGGCAAACAAGCTAATTTATGCAGGAAAATGGGAACTCTGGAGGAGAAACTGGAAGTTGGAAGGGGAAGAAAACGTGATGAACTGAATAAAAGAAGTAGGTAATTGAGACGTGAACAGTTTGGGATGACTGAACTGCACAAAACCTGGATATCCCTCTTATTCCCCCAACAATGTTATAAGTGACAACAGCACTTCCACGATGTCCATGGCACATCCCAGTGCTGAAAGTTGACAAGGAGCAGCCCCAGTGCCAGGGGAAGGAGGCAGCAGCCCCTGAGTGACATACACCCTGCAGCAGCTCCTGAGCAGACAATTTTCAGCCCTTATTAAAACGTTAGCACTTTATTTTGTGAATGGAGCAGTACTTTCATTGCATGCACAATTAGCCTTTTCGTATTAGCAACTTCCTAGCAACTCTGTTTCTTAAAATAGGGACTTACAGTGCAAGCTTTTATCTTATATAATCCCTTAGAAAAAGATAGCTCAGACACCTTTTGGGGGTTTTATACATCAAACCTTCAGCTTGAGACCTGTCTTTATCAAAGGAACTAGCAGCTCTATCTAGGGTTTATGTTCTTTAGAGGAATTCCAAATTGCCTGTTTTTTATAGACTACCTACATAACAACCTCCTACAGTATTTAAATTTTTGTAATTTTCTACTCCTAATGTGATCTTCACATTTAAATGCACACAGATTATTTTACATTTATCTATTTAATATCATAGTTATGCCTTTCTTTAAATGCCTGTTATTCAACAACTTATTAATAGCGAGCTGGTTTTTTTGAACAGAAGCCATTTAAATTTAGTTAGTTTATGGTGATTTCTTGTATCTTTTCAGCCAGGAGAAAAGCCTTAATAGCCTAGAAGACTATATTTATAAAACATATTTGTCTATTTAACCCCAGATACGTCATGATTATGAGAGGACTAAAGTATTTTTCCTGACTTTTCTCTATACAGATATTTCCTGGCGGTGCATTAATAAATGGGTCTCCTCTGAAACAGACTTGCTGGCTATCACCAGCAAAGAGTTTGGCATTGAAAAAGTCCCTCACAGAGTGTTTAAGCTGTCCTCAGAGACAAAGAGACAAAACCCACAGCAAAGCTGGGCTTACCTTGGCTGTCACATGATGGGGTCCAAGTGAAACCGTCCCTCAGCCAGCAGCTGCCAGATGTGACCCCATCCATGGTGGCACAGAGCACCCCGAGACCCGGGCTGTGCACGGGGGTGAGAGGGCTGGATGTGCCTTAAAGAAACATCACCTTGGGTGTGAAGGGTATCTACCATCTCCTGAGCAGGAAAAGATAAGGGAGGAGAAGAAATGTGGGGTCATTTTGCACCACGCTCAGCCCTGCAGCCTTCTGACTCTTGTGGGCTTCATTTTGATGCACAGGTGGGCCGAGGTCTGGAGCAAAGCCTTGGCATGGGCTGTTTGTGATGAGCAGAAAAGCTCACAGGGTTTCAAGGGTGCCCTTGGCCACTGTTCTGCATGAGTGAAATGTGTGTTTTCCTGGCTCTGCAATGCATGGCGAGGAAGAGAGGAGGGCTGAGGGAGAAATGGGATCAGCTGCAGTGGTGTTTGTAATGTCCTGCACAGGTCCATCCGTGGTGGCTCCAGCTGACAGTGTCACTGGCTTCACCCACATTGTTGACCACAGAGCATCTCCCGGGCAGGAGGGAGGTGACCCCCTCACTTCTGATGGGTGTCTGAACACCATTCCCCTGGAGAGGCTGAACAGGAGGAAATGAAGGGTTTCACAAGGTTGGGAACAGCCCTGCTCCCTGCATTCCCACCCGAGGATCGTGAGAAATGCCTGGCTGCAGAGGTGGCTCCGAGTGCAGGCAGGGCCTTGGACAAGGAGCATCTCAGCCACCTTTTGGGTTGTCCTCCTCCCCCCAGGACCTGATCTGCTTGCAGGTCATGCAGCCCCTGGCTCCTCCTCTGCTGTGGGTACCTAAGAGAAGCTTCAAGGAGTCCTTTT
This sequence comes from Daphoenositta chrysoptera, assembly GCA_013397915.1. Lineage (NCBI taxonomy): Eukaryota > Metazoa > Chordata > Aves > Passeriformes > Daphoenositta > Daphoenositta chrysoptera. Next base: position 1,075,544 of record VZRO01004942.1, on the reverse strand, counting down.
TCTCCTTTTTATTTATCCACTGAGCATACTTCGCAAGGGCTAATTTATATTTGAGCAGCAGTGTGTGTGAAGGTCCACACAAGGCAGCTCAGCCACCAGAAAAGTTAAGATGTGCTTTGCATTTGCTGTCTCTAATTACAGAAGGGAAGGAGTGGAGGTACAGCCATGGCTCTGCACGAGCCACTTTGCCTATTCGAGAGCTAATTAAATATGTCTCCTGTATATAAAATATATCATCTCCAGATAACAGCATACTGTTAAATTCTTCATCTTATTAAAAGCTTGCATTAATGCTTTTCCAACATAAATTTTAACTGTGGACAGGTACTATTTGAGGAGCCTGACAATAGGACTGACCTAGATTAGGCTGACAGTGCCAAAAGATATATCACCTCTAGCTGTCTGGGGGAGAAGAAGGATGAGGAATACATTCCCCATTATTGCCTAATGCTGATGTGCCAGCATTATCTCCAGAAACCCAGGGCTGCTTCTCCTCCTGCTCCCTTGGTGTGGTAGGTGGCTATACCATGCTGAGGGACAAAATTCCCTGCTTGCTGTCTCTTATTTCCCACCTTATAACTCAGCTGCAGAGGGAGTTAATGGGGCATTGGGTAACGATTTTAATGCCATTGATAAGACCCCTAAAGTTTACAGAATTACAGGAGGAGTCAGATAATTCCAGGTGGTTGGGTTTGTGCAGTGGGTTCTGGCAGGCATTTGGGTCAGGGCTGTCTGCAGAGGGGCAGAAAGAAGCCTGGCTACACCAACACTCAAGCCTCCACAAATTAAATTCTGCTCCAAGGTTGCTTGGACTCTTGCTTGCAAGGGGCAGTGATGGCAGGTTTAGAGACCTCGGGGTGTTTCACCACATAGGGAACATTTTTTTTTTTTCTTTTAGCATATGTGCACAGAGCTGAGCAGAGATCTTTTCAAGGCATCCTTGTAAAAAAAGGAGACAGCAAGTGGGCTTATAAAAAAACCCTTTACTGTCACACAACTTCTAATGCAGAAAACAAGACTGCTGAAGAGCAGCAATATTTCTCACATGCATTACTGAATATTCAAGAGATATGAAAATAGCTTTAAGAGACTAAGAAAATAGAAATTCCAAATATTAATAGGAACTCTGCCATTGATTTTAGCACAGAGCTTGCACTGACACTGTGAGATTGCTCTGTGTTAGACACTTGATTGACACAGTGATGGCTCATTCAAAGTGTATGCAAAGTCAGTGCAACTGTATTAGGCTTTTCTCTTGACTTTGGATTTTTTAACTTTTACCACTGACATCCCAAGGGCCATTGTATTGACAGAATAATACTTCTTTTGCAAAGCTGCTGTATGAGACACTTTCCATTTTGGGAAGGGGGAAGGGAAGACTTTTCACTGCTGTCCTCCTGCATGAAGAGCTCAAGACACAGTGAATGAGGTGCAGCTGCAGAATCTTCAGCCTACAAAATTCTTTTTGGACTAATTGGTGGGTTGAACACGCAAAAATTCAGTGAAACCCAGTGTGAGCTCCCTCTTCAAACCAGCACCTCTGAACATGAGATTTTATACCTACTCTGCTCTGGGGACAATAAGGACAAGGAGCAGTTTTGGAGCCACACCTCTTTAAGAGCTGACTGGGCTGTTTCCCAAACCTCAAACCTCCTCAGCAGCAGAGAAGAAAACCAGCATTGTCACATCCCAAAAGAGGACAAAACTGCTTCCCAGGACAAGAATCTGCTGAAAGGGATCCATCCTCTCCCCAGGCAGTGAGCACACGGTCCCTCAGTCACTGACCAAGATTCCAGTGCAGGCAAAAGCAGCCTGCCCAGAGGGGAAAAACATCCCGTGGCCATCTGCTTCTGCTGTACAAGAGAATGAAATACAAAAGAAAGGAAGAAAAAACTGATGGAGGGAAGGCCTTTCTGGGGGAAGAGTTATTCCTCAAGCACAAGGACAGTAAAGTAAAATTTACTGTATCTAAGGATTCTGTCTGATAAAAAGAAATTTCAGTGGAAAGCAAAACTGAGGATTGGAAATACAAGAAGTGGAGGGTCTCGGGGTCACTTCCTAAGCAGTAGTAAATTATAAATGCACTGGATTTAATACCAAACAAGAATATTTCAGGGATCTATCAAAAATGTCCTACAGAAACAGATGTTTCCACCTACTCAGGGATATGGGCAAGAGTCTCAGTTACCCTAAATCCCTCTCATGCTCTTCTAAATATACACCCATCATATGCCCCTTAGAGTGTGAGAATGATGCAAGACAGACTTCACGTGTGTGAACATTTTATCCTGGATTTTTACAGGGAAAAACACAATTTATCATTTAACTTTTTCCTAACAGTTCCAGTGGCTGTGGAAATTCACCTCCTCATTTTGGAAGGTGCATACAAAAATCTGTCTAACTTGAGGTAGGAAAATGAAAAGTAACAATGAACCATTATAATCTGCTTGATCAGCTGGAGCAGAGAAATAAAAAATGCTACCTCTTAAAAGAGTAGTTGGAATTATCTTGATTTTTACATAGAAATAAGTGACAACAACCTCCAGATAGCACCACTTCCCACCCGCATATTTAACTTAAAAGTCAAGGTTGATTGAAAAAATATTGCTGCCTTGAAAGATAAATATATTACTTATATTAGCTATATCAGGAATATGTGCTAGAGTATAAATATTTAAATTCAGATGTGGAAACCATATATTTTGAAGAAACCTAGGCCAATAAATATTGGATTACAAATTCATATTTACAATTTTCTTTGAAAAAAAACAACTTATGATTTCTGTTTCAGTAAAATGGGGTGATAATAATTTATCTGTGTTGTACAAATGCTTTATTTGCACTCTGTTCTCCAAGCTACCATTTCCTAATGCCTTTTAACTACCAGAAAAAGTGAAAACATTGCCCTAAAATATTTCCATTCAAATTTCTTAGATTAAATCATATGCTTTTAAAGCTCACTCTGTGATCAAGACTGTTCCTGCAGCACTCCAACCCAGCTAGTTGAGAGGCATGAAAAGCAATAGAGTTGTTTTAATAGAGCAGTGCTAGTTTGGAATAGATAAAACAGGAAGGTTTCACAGTCGGCAGCTTACAAAGCCCATTGCCAACAGAAAGATCCTCTTGAAAGGAAGATCTTTGCAAATTTTTAAAAATAAAGAGGTGGGAGGAAGAGACCATTGTATATAATTAGAGCAGAAAGGGCTTGAAATGTCTTAAAATATAAGACATGCGCCAGCCTGAAAAGAACAGGAGCAAGGAGGAGGCATTTCCTTTGGCCTGCTCTTTCATTCTGACCTACTGTAAAGATTACTGCATTTAGCTCCAGGGCAGCTCTTATGGGTCATTTTTACCTACAAAATTATGCCTCCATAGCCTGGGGTCTCATACGATCTGATGGTTCCTGCATTAATTACTGAAGAGCAGGTTCTTCCCTTCTGGCTCGGATAAGCTGCTGTTGGTCTCTGATGGTGCAGGCTTTGAGTCAGAGGATTTGTAGCTGTGTCATGGCAGGAGCTGGGAAATGATAAACCAGGAGTAACAAAGAAAAGACTGAAAATTAACTTGTCTAAAAGCACTAAAAGTTTAGGGATGTTTTAATAAAGTTTAGGAATAATATAGACTGCAGTCGCATAGACTGCATGGAATGAAATGCTTGAGTGGTGCTAACAGTAAAACAGGGAAGGAAGAAAATTATCTGATTGTCCCATCCTGCAAATCAACAGCTGCAATTGTTCACACTGGGTGAGATCCCAGGGGCTGAAACATCATGTCACTGATCTGTCACTGACTCCTGTCCCCTGGTGCTGGACCCCCTCTCAGCTCAGGAGGGAAGGCAGCACCTCCAGGCTGGCGTCCCAACAGTGCTGAAATCCTCCCCAGCACAGCTGAGGGTACAAAGAACAGCACTTCACTCTGGATTTCAGAACGAGATTGCTGGGTTTAGTTCCTCTTTTTGGGTGGCTGCCCAAGAGAATTGATTGCCAGAGAGCAAAGGATTGGGTTGACTGTGAATCAGGAGCTAATAAAACGTCCCAAGGGACAGGTGAAGGCATGCCAATTGTTTTTGAAAGCGTAGGCTTTTAAACATGACATGACTACCAAAAAATCCCCCAAAAAAACAACCCAAGGAAAAAGAGAAAAAAGAAACTAGTTTTTGTTATAACTAGCACAATAAAACATCTGATTTCAAGGGGAAAAAAAAGAAAATAAGGGTTTTTTTCTGCAAAATCTGGCTAGAAAACCATTCAGTATTTGAGCATCTGCAATGCTGACTCAAATAGGTAAGACATTTTTTTTCCTCTGGGAAAACCTCATTATCTTTTACATTCTTCTCCTTTTCTTTCTAGAACTGACTGTTGTGACAATGCAGTGTAACTCTTGCCCATTACTGGACCAATGACTGTACCAAAGAAAATACTGTGTACAGTCGGTGCCTTGATCCAGAGGGAAACACTCATGACAAAGGAGTTTCTTTAAACCTTGGGATAAATTCAGTTTCATTAATTTAAGCTACTTTACCACTCTTTCCACCAAGTTTACCTCAGCACTGACCACCCACTGCATTCACACGGAGTGTGGCTGTCATGTAAAATTAATTTTGACAATTTCTCTCTCTCTCTGGGACACAGCAGGCTGACCACTGCATTTCCCCTTCTCGGGAAGTTTTAACACTTGTTCATTAATACTTAGCTTAAAGGGCAATTTGCTGCCCACTACAGTGTGGCCAGCATTTTTAATAAATAATGCATACTGTGTAATGAGGACAATAAAGGCCAAGGTAAAAAATGTAAAACATTTTAAAGGGATGTCTTGATGAAATCTTCCCATCACCTTCTCTAAATACTTTACTAATGATCTTCTAGCTTGGGGAGATTTTTTTTTTCCTTAGGAAAAAGTTCATAATGTACTAATAATATGCTGTTAATTGTCAACATAGAAAAGTTCAGGTGTGTTATTCCAGCTTTTCTCACTGAGTAAATGTGTTTGTGTCACTCACCAAAATGTTCAGGAGGATGTAAGGGTTACAGGTCTGGGACCCTCTGCAGCTCTGCACTGTCTGGGACAACTTCAGCCTCTCAGCACCAGGGTGGATTCCAGTTTTCAGCGGTGGAATATGGAATAATGAAGTGAAATAATAGCATTAACCAATACCTAATTAACACACCATCTATTTAATTTCCAGCTCCACCATTAGGTTACTATTAAAGTATATTTAGTCGGCCTGTGTAAAACCACATTATGGCAGCTTTTCAGAGTCAGGCTATTCACAGGCCATTTGCAATGTTCATTTCTCTTCTCTTTAATGTCATAGATTTAACTTCATGAAGGTCTAGTGCAGGTTAGTGCAGAAGATGGACGATTACAGCCTAATAGGTTTTTCTCTTGGCCCCTCCAGAGGGTGTATTAGAAACCTGCACAGATTCAGAGCAGCAATGTGTCTGTCTCCTCCTGGCCTTCCAAGCTGAGGGGGAGCTGCATTTTTAGGTAAGAGGAGCTGGGATTTTGGACAGAACTGTGTGTTTCTCTGCTGGGCACCAAAGCGTTTAATATTTTTGGATACTCAGGCATGTAAACACAGCCAGTGCCTGAAAGAAAACTCTAAATCCAATGAAATGCACAATGTGTAATGTCTGGGTCTGCACACCCACAGTTCAACTATTCCATCTGCCCCAAGCCTGACCGTGGTCACAGGGATTGTGGTCAGTCAGCAGCTGAGACCTTGGGGAGTCACAGTCCCATGTTCTTCCCTGCAGTGATAGTCCTTATCCTCAGCTGGTAACTTTAGTAAATCATTCAAAATACTGCCTAGCCCACAACATAAAGGACAGCTGTGATTTAGTAAGGCTGCAGAGCAGAGCTGTCTGTGTTACCTCAACCTAGGAAAGGATGAGTTTTCAACAGACCTCCTCGGGATATTTTAATTTGTGTAAGTGCATTCAAAGCATGAAAGCAGACGGACAATATGTGAATTATGAACTAATTGGGGGAAGATGGAAATGAGAAGGTAAATTTCATTTACATTATCTCCCTTTTTATGCTTGCTAAGGTCTAAGGTAAAGGCTTGGTCTCTTTCTGGTCCATAAAATATGGATTGCTATTTTCAAACTACATCAACACCGCTAATAGCCATTCCCATTAGTCAGCCGTATAATAGCATTATGATGCTATGAAATATTGACATGATAAAACAATGTAGCCAGAGGTTACTGACAGTGCACACTCTGATATTGACAAATAAATGCTGATTTTTAATGCACTCCTTTTGCCACCTTTCTACCTGGCTGACAGTGTATAAAAAACATTTTTCCAGATCCTTCACTCACTACTGTTAATAACGCCAGCTGATGGCAGAGGACCACTGAAATTAATGGGGCTGTTCCCACTGATGTTTCTCAGGGTGGGAAAAGGATTCAGGACTTTGGTTAAAATGGGGCCAGCACTGCAGATTTTATATCCCAGCCAATGTAGTGAGAGAAAAAATCCTGTTTATGGAGGCAAAACAGGGGTGGAGGTTCAGGGAGCCAACAAAGGAGTTGCAAACTTGGTGGACAACATCCAGCTTTTGGGAAATGCAAGCACACAGAAACAGTGAAGAGAGGACAAAGGGAAAGACCTGGTTGTTCCAGCACCTCTTTCTTGCACCCACGTCTTCTCTGGAAGGGAGCTGCCCAGTACTCTCTCTTCTTCAGCTACTCCTTGGATATCTCCTTCAGCTACCTGCAAAGTCATCTGTGTGCAAAACAAATATAGATAAACACAGCTACCCCAAGGGAGTCTTCTGTTGGGCATTTTAAAATATTAAATCAATTATATCATCCGTTCAGTACCTAATTTTATACCCTAAATCATATCTGCAGTAGTATTTCTTTTGTTGGGTTTAGGCAAATTTCATGTTACATTTGACAATACAGTATAGATGAAAGGGAGAAGCCTAGTTTCCAGAAATAATGATTACTAGTCACCTACTAGAATGTATTCCAGAAACATTGAGCCTGAAATTACATCTTTAATTAAAAACATATCCTCTATACCAGAGGGGCTGTACCATTCATTAGTGTTTTCTCCATCTCTTGTTTTCAATTTTACCCAGTTTCACTGTGTTGACTCTTCCTTTGTAACCAAAACATGTCTACACAAAATTTCAGATGTGGCCATCTTTATCTTTCAGTCATTTAAGTGTTGTCTCCTCATTTACAGCTTTATGTCCCATCAGAGTTTGGAACAAAGACTCTTGCTAGGCAGTGGTGCTTCACACGCTGTTTGTAAAACAATTGCATCTACCCAGGTGCTAAGGTCCAGAGAACCTCTCCTGCAAATATTTCCTCTTCCTTTACATCCAAGAGGAGCCCAGAACAGTTTTTTGTGTCTCATGCAGGATGTGTCTGCTGGACTCACTCCCCTCCTCCCAGGACTCCACCCTCTCATTCCTCCATCTGGTTTAATGTTGACTAATTTCCACTGCACATAAATCACCTGCTCCCCCTTGTTTTCCTGGAAGAATCCTTACTCTGTGGTACATACCTCCTTATCTGTTCCTGTAACCAGCTGTCCTTCCTTTGATGGTTTCTTCCAGAACTGCTACACAAATCCCCAGATTATATAAATCCCATCCTGTGGAAATGTGGTGGTTTTGCCACCGGGGTGTCCAGCCCACTCCTGAGATGACAGGACCCGAGGAAGGGGCTGTAACAAGCGCTGGCTTTGATGTTGTCTTCCCACACACTCTGTGGCCTCGTGTCTGAGGCTGTTTGTCCCGCAGGAGGGCACAACAAGGGCAGCCTGAGGAGAGCTTGTCTGGTGGGGCTCATTCCAGGAAGATTCGTGTCTCTGGTCTCCATTATCTGCAGGAGTCAAACAGAGGACATGCCGGAGCGAGCTGCCGGGAGTGCTGAGCTAGGGAGAGCACAGCTGCCTCTGAACAAACACAGCTCCTGTGTGCCTTTCACAACTTACACTCCACAGGCAAGGTCTGGCTCAGACAGGAAATTTCCCCAGCAGCTGCTGTAGCCCCTACCTGCATCCCAGAGCACACGGGGGAGCTCCGGGTGAAGAACAGGGGGAGGGAAGGATGGGGACACTGCTCACCTGCTGGCACTGCTGGGACACTGAGATCTCCTCTTGCTTCCCACCAACCTGTGACACATCCTCTTGCTTGAGATACAAAGAGTGGCTTTTGGGTACCAAGGCACAAGGATGCTCCTAACTGCTGCACAATAAAAACAAGGATGAGAGAGAGAAATAGGAGCAATTAAGAGTTTGCAACTGTGACTGTTGTAGTGCCATAGGGCTGACAGAAATCCTGGAGGAAGCTTACATCCCTGCTAATCCCAGCTGCTTTCCCTGGTTTTATTCAGGAGACAGCTCATGAGAACAGGCACTCAAAAGCAGACCTTCCTGTAAGATTTACCTTTACCAGATTTTAGCACAGGTTTGAAGCCTTGCTCAGACTAGGACTGGATGCTTGGAATATGCTCTCCTGAGTTAGCACTTTCTCTGCTGATCTGGCTCCTTACCTGAGCAGTGCTTAACAGCCATGAAATAGCAGAGAGCATCCCAAGTTTTGTGCAACGCTGCTGAACTGGTGGGTGAAGCGTGGGCAATTAAAAATGCAGTCAGAAATAAGTTTTCGGTTGCAACAGATAAGATGAGTGATATGCAAAGCAGTTGCTTGTCCTTACTATTTACCTTGGTTTAGAAGCTGATGGCAGCCCTCCAAAGAAATAAGTTTAAACTGAACACTGAACTCAGTTTAATTAGTTTTAAGGTATTGACACCACAGCAAGAACCATCAGACAAAACTTCAGTGCTGGATCAAACATACGGCTTTATCTGTGTCCGATGTGAGGCTTTTGCTGCCTAAACCTGAAAACTTCTTATCACTTAATGGCTTGGCTCAAAAGAAAGCTGATTTGGGATGGTAAGTGGATTGACTGACCAGTTTGTGTTTTAAGACTAATCCACATGTGCTGTACTTCACAGTGCTCCTTGGTGAACTGCTCACCCTGTTCTGAAGCTTTCAGTATAAGCTATCTTCTGTGACAAGTGCAGGGAGATGCAGTGAAGAGTTAAAAGTGAATCTCCTGCCTCTTTGAACTGTTTTCTCAGTACTTCATGTACACAGATACACTTTTGATGTGTTAACTAGAAAATCTGACTGAAAAAGAACAAAGCAGCTGTCACTGAAAGGAAGACACTGACGAAGAACCACACAGCCTTTTATTGAAGAACTGTCAAGATTGATCCTACAGCACTCAGTTTGTCTGTAGTATTTATCAAAGACCTAGATCAGATGAAGGAAATTAAAAAAAAATAATAAAATTCTATCCACTGGACATTTATAAATGGTATCTGAAAATGCATTACATTTAAAACACCTATGAGAATGTTTTTTTTAACAGTTCAGGGACTGGAATATAAGCACACTGGCATTTTTCGCAAGTCTTGGAAAATAATAATTTGCCATTGTTGAGCAAACCCCTTTAACTGCTTGCAAAGTTTTAGGTAGCAAGCTTGATTAAAAATCTTTCTGTGCTAGTAAATAAATGAACTCATAGAAAGTTCAAAATCTCTTGAAAAGAGAAGCAAAGCATTCAGTGCACTCTTCTAAGCACTGGTATTCACGTCATAGCTGCACGGCAAGAGCTGAAAAAAAGATCAAGGCACAAGAGTGCCAGAACCTCCCCAAAAATGTGGGCAGGGTGCAGATGGCCACATGAGCAGAGGCATTAAGGCCTTTGCCCAAGGTCACACAAGGAGGCTTTTGGACAGTCAAACCTGCACCCCTGAGGGTTTCAATCCAATACTCCACCACGAGGCCAGCTGCTAATTGAACATCCTTGCTGGCCTAGGGATGAAGCATGTGATGCATTTCTCACAGGACTGTCAATGAACGGCATTGAAAGGATATCGAAAGCCAAAACCCTCTCTGGATCAATACCACAAGTCCTGATGCTGAGCTCCTGGAGGAACCAGCTCTCCATGGTGGGTAGCACAGCAAAACCTGAGGTTACTGTGTGGTGTCTCTTGGCAAAGGCTGACAGTTTAATGGTGTCAGCTCTGGAGTTATTTCCAACACAGACACAGTAAGACCTCTACCTAAAAGTAACAAAATTCCCTTCCTTTCTTCCAAAAATAAAGCAGTTGCTGCACAAGGTGCTCTGAAGTATTATTCTAAAGTTAATTAGCATTCAGATTCTACTCCTCTACACACACACACTTCAGGAGAGGAGGGCAGATTAGGGTTTCTGTCAGCCACGGACAGAAATTGCACTAAATGGAAGTTGCACTGAGGAGACATGGAAACCTGCATTTAAAAAAAAAGTTCTTTGTGCCATTGCCCTTTATGTAAATGTACCAGCAGCTCCTGGAGATTCTGGTGTGGAATTCTGCTTCCTGGGCTTTCTCTGGCACTGGTTCACATGGACTACAAGAGGGGTTGCTGGCCTTTCTTTAGCCAAGGCTCACCTGAAGAAGTTGGAAGAAACCTGCACCTCCCAGAGTCCAGGTCCTTACACCACCCTCACAGATTTTCACTCAGGATGGTTAACACCTCCTAGCTCCCCAGGCTGCCAACATTCCCACCTCTCCTCCAGCACTGTAAACCCACGTCCCTGAGCAGGGTAGGGCGGATGCCAAGAGAGGCAGATCCGTGGTACATCTGAGAGCTGTCCATAGGGGGGTCAGGCACTCTCCTTGCACTGCCAGGAGGGATGTTTGCTCATTAGGTAGCCAGGCCTTCATCATTAATGCATGTGCCTAGGGATGAGCAGAGCTCTGGCCTGCCTCTCCCATGAGAAACGGCCCTGGGAGACGTGGCAGAGGGTTAGGCACAGCAGGGGTTAAGGAGTTGGATTGGGAATAGACGTGTGTCTCAGTTTGACAGTCATACGCTCACTGGGGATGGGTGAACAGATGCTCTCCGAATGCTAATGTCACTCATGGTGTTCTACTTTGGGCAGACTTTCTCCACCAGCACAAGTCATTTGGGAGGCAGCTGAGCTTGGAGGAGCTGGTGGCCATTCTCCTGGGGCACTGGGGCTCTGCCCAGCCAGAGCTCACCCCAGCACTCCTGGCCAGGCTAAAACACTTTGCTCAAAGTGCCTTAAGCCAGCATTGCCCCTTTTTGCCAGCCCTTGGTGGGGGGGGAGGGGGGGAAATTTCTCTAAATCACCTGGGGATTGGGCCTTAGCCATTCAGACACTCTTGGAGGAATTAAAAAAAGTACATTGGACTTGCCATGTACACTGTAAAAGACTTTTACAAGTCCTTACCCAGCATATCTTCATCGATTTAGACACCAGTTCTGTATTCAGACCAGCTCCTACTCAGACTCCCTTTCTGAAGCACCTTTTGAAGCTGAAGTGTCTGTGCTATCAAAGCCAGTGCACGGTCAAGACCTCGAATAACAGGCTGCTCAGATCGAGGATGTACCACGGGGACCTGTGACATTGTACAGTGATCATTAACGAGGCTGGCTTAAACTGCGCTGGGAGAAAACAGATAATTCTATAAACTTTGAGCAGAAGACCCCGAAATTTTAAGATCACATTGGAGCTGTCCATAATAAATAAAATAGCAGAGCTCTTCCCTAGCTCTACCCATGCGAGAAGCAGGCAGAGGCTTGCTCACATATGATGCTGTCAGTGCAGTAACACTGATTTACACCGCTGAGAATCTGTCCCAGAGATTTGACTTTTTCTGAAAAACACTTCCCGCTGTGGCAGACATAACGCCATATCAAAGGCATGTGCTGTAATACACAATAAAGATATAGCTTTCATAATTTTCAATTACACTTCCTCTGCAATGATGTTAGTGAATCTCACCCAAAAGTAAATTATTCAGTGCAGATGATATAGAAATCGTTTGATGAGTGTCACTTTTCCATTTAAAGTTTTACCAAGATCTTCTTGGATAAGGGTCTCTTTTTTTTTTTTTTTTCACATGACACATTTTATATTTTGTTTCTCTCCCTTACCTTCATTCAGCAGGCTTTTTCAACTTTTTAATATACTTTTCTTACAAAACATTGAGTAGCCATTCAAATAGGTCTATTCAGGAGAAGTGCTCTTTCATTCTGCCAGAAATACTAATATATATGTTTTATTTAGTTTTAAGAATACTATTTTTTTCATTTTGAGAACTTTGAAAGCTGGAGCCAAATATGAAAAGGCAACCTTCTTTCAAGGCAGGCTTGGAGGGAGAAGTATTGTGGGCTGCACTAGAAATCCTTTTCTTTCATGTAAATAAATAGTTCATTTACAAGAGCTTTTTAAATGGAAAAAACATATCCAATACACCAATACATTTAAACTCAATCATATGGTAAAATATAGCAAACTGAAAAGCTGAATTCCAGAATGTTTTTATCTGTCTTTTCATGAAGTTACAGATACATTGAAATCTAATTCCAAAAAAAATATCAATGTCCCTTCAACTTCACAGGGTTTTTTCCCACTTGCTGTGCTTCAGAGATGTACAACAATTAATCACTTCATTTTTCAATAATTCCATTTTTCAGTCTAATCTTTCTCTTCTACCAGGCTATTCAGAAGCCTGCCCACGTGACATGGCCTGTAAAGGATGTCCAAGTAAACTTTTTATATGATGCAAACTCCTACTTTTATGTCTGGATGACTAATACATTCCTTATCACCTCAGTCATACTGGTCAAGAAACACCAGGTACCACTCCTGAAAGGGTTCTCTCAGCTGCTCCTGGTTGGAAATGGGTGGGTAACCCTTAACTCCAGCCAGAACTATTTTTTCAAGCATGGAAGCAAGGGAAGGAGCTGGAGGAAGAAAAGGAGGATTGTACATTATTACAGTGTTTAACCAGCAGACAAGGAAGCCTCTGTACCATTGTAATAAGCTGGCAAAAAATGCCCCATCTCTATCTACTGGTGGAATGGTGGAATTCCAGTGATGAACCCATGGGTCAAGAGACACCAATAAGAGCTTTGAGTAGGAAAAGCAGCAGCTTGTGCAAGGTGTAACAGCAAAGGAGATGAAGGGTGGTGGAGGTCTGGACAAGAGAGATTTTTGTGTTGATGGACAGGAAAGGCTGCATCAGCCACGAGGGGAGGAGAGATGACTTTCTTCACTGTTTTCCTCCTTCTGCCTTGAGCACTGTGCCTGCCTGCATTTCCCTGACTCTAAAAAGGGCCTGGATCTATCTGCAGCTCATGACAGGTGACACATACCCATGAAAACCTCCAGGCTGCAGCATCTGTCACTGAACACATCCCAAGCTTAGCAAAGTGTACCTGTTCATCCTGGCGTTTATCCTGCACTTGCCTTATTTTTGAACTGCTCAGGCAGTGCAGTGCAAGTCTGGTTCCAGCTTCTTTTGAATAGCCCACAAGCAAAGGTCAAAGGCAGGCTTTACTCTTGTGCCTTACACTAATGGTGTTTTCCTTGATGCTCTAGGAAAAGCTTCCTGATGATGAAGAATCCTCACCAGTGCACAGACACATACAAGATTTTATCCTCTGCAATGATCATCTGGCAACAGAGACATGCAACACCTTTTGAAAAAAAATATGGGAGTTTTTCAGTTGGAAAATATACCACTAACTTCTGTAAGTCCAACTGAAGTTCTGCATATGCAAATGATGCACAAATTTGGCAGAAGAAGCCACAAAATTTGATGAATTGTTCCAGTGTATGGATCAGAACCTGTATTATGGGCTAACATGCGGGTATTACTCAAAAGTAATTTAGAGGTGAGTGATAAAATAATCAAACCTGTGCAAAAATCTTTGTGGGGAGATCTGGAAATTAGTTTAATTGTTTACCTTAAAGGAAAGGACATACAAGAGAAGCAGAGAGATCAACTCATGATCATTAGAGATCAACTAGGACTTTTGGTCTCCCTGAGTCAAAACATAAAGGGAACATTAAAAATGGGAAATTAAAAATTGATGGTTACTTGCATTTTCCCAATTTCTTCAAGTGCAACAGAAAGCCCTTGAAGCCTACAACCTTGTGAGATTCAAGAAGGGACTGGACATCTGGACAAACTTCACTAACCAGAGAAGTTCTAGCTCTGCTTAGCAGCCCTAAACACAACACATCATCATTTTATCCATTCTTAGATTGTAAATGGCAGACCAGTCTCCCTATTGCTGGGCTTTACAATACAAATGTGAGAGTTCCCAGACTTCTGGGGCTCGTGGGCCACCACAAAACCACGGATGTCCCTATGGATTGCCTCCCTAGCAATGGGGAACTGATAGACTTGCTAGTGTTGCCATCCAACACAGATCCATTTATCAGCTACAGATCACATCCCCTTGCCATGCAACCAGATTGACAGCCCGTGCTGGGAAAGCTGGTACCAACTTTGACTACTGTTGGCGTGCTCCTTGTGCAGACTTCAACTCAAATGTTCACAGTACTCAGAGAAACAAGGCCACAGCCCAAAAGACAACGGGACACCCCTTTCTGCAAGCCGGCTCATCTCCCTAAGCCAGTGATCTATCAGGAACGTGATTCCTCCCTACCACAACCCCTCATCTCTGAAAGAGGATTTGTAATTCCCATTCTTGATTTCCTTTCAACCTGTTTCTCTAAAACAATCTTTCCCTCAGGCAACGTGAGTCTCCAGCCTTTGTTTGGCTGAAGATGTAAATATTTGGGCACTCTCTGATTTGATATATATACATATTTGTTGGAACATTTACCACCTGCTATTCAAAGTTAAATCCATAGATTACAGAAAACAAGTTCTTTATCACTTTTTGCCTAATGTAAAATTAAAGACAGCTGAAAGCCTACCAGCTTTCTCTTGCTTGTGAATCACTTGTAGCATAATTACCCCTCCAAGGCTTGAATAGCAGTGAAGAGCCAGATCTCTGCAAAGGCCCATCATCCCAGCAAGAGCTGCAGGAGTTTCTCTGCTCTGAAGGACATTAAATCAGAGGTCAATAAAGCAGAGGTCACAGACTAATGAAAACTCCTCTGCTGTACTCTGTGTGAGCTCTCATCTGCCAGTGCTAAAAGCTCCCTTGTCTCCTGAAGCAGGGAGACCCAGGATCTCCATAAATCATCCTGTGCCTCCTCCAGAGACCAGTGCTGATACCACTGTAGTGCTGCTTTGCACAGGGTCTCCTCAGCCCCACTGCCAAACCTGAAAGGGATTTACAGAGGTCCATTCGATCTTTACACAGCCAAGCCCTTCCTACGTGTGAGGTCAGGTCTACCAAACCTCCATTGCTTTCCCAGGCTGGCTTTTCTGCCATAAGGCACTGAAGCAGTTGTAGGAACAAGATCCACCCCTTGCTATGGTCAGTTTTCTCCTCTCTCCAGGTTTTTTGGAAACTTCCTCTAACTCAGAATTAGCTGAAGCATCTGGAGGCATTGCAGTGAGGTTCTGCCAATGCTCAAAATCAAACTAACAAAACAACACCGACCAAAAATCCAAGGAGATGAGTTTTCCAGGAAAATTGTGCTACATTCTTTTTGTTTATTGTTTACAGTAGATTTTCAGATGGTGATCTGCGTGGTATGAGAAGAGGAGAGCAAATTACATAAGAGCAGGACGTGTGTGGAGTGTAGGGTAAACTGGTACAAACTGCAGCAATGCCATGGCCTGCAGATTCAAACTTGGCTTGATGCTCAGTGCTACACACAGGCCTCTTTAGGCTTATTTCCCTCTGGAAGGTTTCAAAATAAGCTTGAATGAAAAAAATGACATCCCTAAAAGGGACTTCGGACATTTCAGAATTTCCCAGTCCTTGTAGCTCCTCCCAGCAATCAGGTACCAGTTCAGTTTCAATGCCCTCATCCATCCAGACTCCAAGCACAAACCCAAACTGGTCACCTGGTATCTGCTGTTTTGCATTTAATTGTACGTGTGCCAATATTTTGGAATACCCAGCTGTGTGCAAGGGGCTGACACGACGCACACCTAACAGGACACACTACAGCACAAGCAATATCCTTCAACCTGGAAGGTTTGGAAATCGGAGAAGCAGAAGAGCTGATGGCTGGTCATTAAACTGACTGTTACAGGAGAGGAAGGGTATGTCTCTGCTCCCTAATGAAAAGGATGGACAGATATTGAAGAGGAGTAAGTTGGACTTTAATTACTGGTTTTGATGTCTGATCTATAACTCCCTAAAAGTTTTGTACGGGAGTAATAGGGAAGCATCAGAAAATTCCACTGGGATATAGATGAGGTCCAGTTTGCAAAAATATCCTCTTCATAAAGGAGCTCAATGCCCTCTTTTACTTGGCAAACCATCATGAATTTATGATGCATTGCATTTGGAAGGCAACACGGCGCACAGCTGAGGCAAGTAACTGAAACGCCGGGAGAGTAAAAGCAAAATGTTCTGAGAGTGAGGGTGCATATGGGGATGTATTTGAAAAAAATTATATCTATATAAATATACACACACATTTGCTAGAGAAAATGTATATGTATTTATAAAAAAATCTAAACTTCTCACCAGTCAAAAGTTAGAAATGATGCAAAACGCATCTGCTTTGATAAGTCTGTTATAAATCTCTTAGCTTGAAGCTTTTAACTGACCCTTTCCAGTTCATGAATATTTTAAGGGAACCCAGTTTAATTTAAAACAACCCTGGATCAATATATGCATTTATTCTGGCACTGTCCAAATTCCAGATCCTTGTATTATCAAAAAATTCTATCATACATCTCCAGTTTGGCTCCAAATATAGGGTTCATTCAAGGCTGGAGCTCAAATTAGGGGTAAACCTAATTGGACTGAAACCTAAATATGTCTGTATGGAACCTGGACAAGGAAGACAATTTGCCTAACTATATTTAGAGCAATCCCGTGACATAAAGTCTCCCCTATTGCCCCAGGCTGATGTTCAGAGAAGCACAGAAATGTCCTGGGGAATGGGTGGTTTCCATTTTATCACTTTGGAATGGGGTTCAGCTTGGGATGGCAGCATTCCTGCATGCAGAGGAAGGCCACACTCCTCAGCTGCAGAAACGTGCCTGCTGCTTCCCCAGAGCACTAATGGGGAGAAGAGAAGCCTGCCCCACCAAGAACTGGCACCTCCAACCTCACCGGGAGCACCTTCCATGTGAAAATAATTTCAACAGCCCAAAACTGCAACTGCCCTGAACACCCTTTGGAAGAAGCCCTTCTGCCTGACATCAAGAACTGCAAGAAAGAGGATGAGAACTGCAAGGCTGACAAATAATTCTTTGAAGATTTTTAGGGTCTTGGAGCACTGGCATGACTTTGCAAAGCTTGCAAAAAGCAGCTATTTATAAGAAGAACGCCAAACGTACTGTCCACTTTAAATATTAATGGCATTAACAACTCTTCACTGTCCCACAGATCAGTGTTCTCCACCTCTCATCTTCACATAAGAGGCATTTCTTAATAACTACAGTGAAAATTAAATCCTGCCTTCCTCTAAAAGTCAATGAGAGTTTTGCTCTGAGTCATGATTTATTGTGTACTTATGTTTTTCCTTCCTAGCACTGCTCATTTTTTTAAAAAAGTTCTCTTGAAAGACACTAGCATATATCCTACTGCAATAAATATGTTTTTCATTTTAGAACCTCTCTTTCCATACATCTCCATCCACTGCAAAATACTTTTGGTGCCACTAATACAAGACAGACCCTGTATTAATCCAAGTGGGATATTTCTATCACCATTAGGTTTTGTAGCAGCGATGGCTGCCTGGCCATCATCCTCTTACCTGGTGCCAGATCCTGCTCTGGGACACCCTTCTGGGCACAGCACCCTTCAGAGACTTCCCAAAAGCATGGACACAGATTTACGGGTCTCTCTGGGAAGGGTTGTGGTGTTTTTTTCTTCTCAGGCATCATTTTGATGTCTGAAAAACAATTTCCATAGGAAGGAGAGCCTGAATCACCTTCCAGATGCCTTGGTAAAAAGAAAAGCTATTGGTCATTTTAAACGCAGTGAATAACAGCTATTAAGTCAAGACTGCATCACAGCACCAACATCTCCACCTAATCACATCAGCTGCCGGTGATAAAAAGGCTGGTTTTGCATTTGGACCATGGACTGGTTTTGCATTTGAGGTGTACCTGTGGGGATTTATTCTGTGCACAGATTGTGTAACCAACCTCTAAGGAAATACCTACATAAACATCCAGCCTGTGACTTCATTAAGCTGCTCCCTGACTCCATGGGAAGTCCGGAATAATCTCCATAGAAAGAACACGATCAATATGTTATCGAGAAGATAAGTCAGTGTCAACGCTAATGTTTAAATATTCATCTACTTGTACCAACATCTTGTCTGTTACCGAAACAACAGGAATATTCAAAGATTAACTCTACATAAAAGACTCGGTAATTTTTTTCTCCAATTCCTTGTTTTTCTCTCGTCAGTTCTACGAACAGTTGTTAAGTAGAACAGGTTGGCATTTTTTCATCAAAACGTTACTTATTTGAAAAATGGGTCTTGGAACAAACCAAGACTTTTGCAGGAAATTTTCATTTGGGGAAATTTTTCAGCTTGTTGTCAAGAAAAGTGAAAACTGAAAAGAATTCCTTTTCCAGGATACACAATAGTTCTGAATATATAATCAAAAGAGCTAAAAGAACCAGACGGTATTTGTTTTAATCCAAAGAATTTGAAGGGAGAGAATATAAAAGGACTCATATTAACTGCAAGCACATTTATGAGGAGCTTCGGAAGAGAGAAGATTTGCTTCTTCATTCAGGACTACTTGCACTAACTCCAGAAAGTACCGGAGGAGAGAAGGAGGGAGGATGACTCCCGAGCATCTGCGACCCACTCAAGCCATTTCTAGCACTGAGAAGAGACTTTCCAACATTTCTGCAGTGAAAGATCTGTTTAAAATTAGAAATTAAAAAAAAAAAAAAATCTATGTAGACGATTCAGAAGCCTGTGAAATGCTTGGACAGAAAGATGCTGAAGTTCATTGAAGCTTGTGTTCTGCGTGGTGCTGCTTGGAGGATCTAAATATAACCAAAGTTTCTGCCACCAGAGGCAACAGTCCCCTGCAAAGGAGGAGAAAAGTGGTCTCCCAGATGATCATCCCACTGCCCTGAGAATTCCTGCTGAAAGGCATTGACGTGGTTCCATGCAAGATGCTGAGTACATCTACCTGAGGTCTGGAAAAAGTAATATATAGTGGTGAACCAAACCTTACATCTAATTCCTCTGTTACAGCATAGGCACTTTGCAGCGTGTCAAAAGTAAACCAACACTTCCAACACCTTACTCCCAGGTAAGCATTAAAGTAGAGCCTGTTACCATTTCTTAGGTGGGATTTGAACATCAGAATTGGGTGAGTGAAATGACAATAAGAGGAGTAACAGAGACAAACCACACTGTCATCAAGGGAGGCTTGTAGTGGAACAGCATAGCTTTTGCCATTTTGCTATTTACCAAAAGCCTTGTTTCAATCAGGGCTGTAATTAAAACTCTTAATCATTCTGAACAGTTTCAAGTGAATGGCTTCTCTCATGCATTAACATATCATTTATGGAACAACGGCACACGTAAGTGTCAGGAGTCTGTCTGGACATAGGAACTAGCCTATGGAAATATAAATCTATTTCTCAGTATTTTAATACAAATCTGAAATTGCTAGTTTACACATTTAAGAAGCTGTTACAAACTTGAGGGAAAAAAATATGTATCTTGTGAATTAATGAGGCTTCCCAAAGACGCTGAATGTGTCTGTACACAGCGTGCTACGCCGGAGAGAGGGGAGCAGATAGAGCATGGCAGAGAGCACCTGCAGCTGCAGCGTGGGGCTGTGTGCCAAAGGACATCTTCCAGGGGAGGGAATGCCATCCCCACACCCAGCATGTATTCAAGAACACCTTCATGCCTCCAAATGGGAAGGAACTGAGGTGGGAGTTACTTGTACTCACCCATGGACAAGAGCCCTCCTGCTTTTGCTGTGCCCAGTGGATTCCTGCTACCAGGAGCTACATGGATTGTGATGGACTCATTTGGGGGGCGAGTAAATGAAGGTTAAATCCAGGTCTTGGCATTGAGAGGCATTTCTGGGCAACCCACACTCTGCTTTGTCCTTCTCCAGTGTTCTTCTTTTACCTCATGCAGTGGGGCAGCAGCAGCAGCACTGACAGCAGAGCAGGGGAAAGAGGTCAGGGAGGACAGGGGGGGAAAGGAGAGCTCTAGAGAAAGGGGAGAGAGGTGTGAATGGAGAAAAGACACCAGGGAGGTGAGAATCTGGCAGCAAACACTCACTGTTATTCAAGAATTTCGAAGAGTTCCAATCTATTGTGGTGAGAAGGCAAATGCTGTAGGACTGCATTGGGGTTCTCCAAGGAAGAGCATGTGCTTTCCTTCCCTGCTTGAAAGAATTGAAACAGTGTGGAAATTAGTATATAATCAGATTTATAATTACTGTGTAAAACACTTATGATATTAGGCAAGGCTGGGAAAGTTATCTAATTTTCAGTCCTCAACTCCTTGTGTTTCCCCTCCCAACAACTGTTTAACTCTCTTGAAGTTCACAACTTTCTTGTACCTGGGTACTACTGCTCTATTTTGTTCCTCTGAAAAGTCACTGGAAAGGTAACAAGATCCTCCCAGATTTTCCTGCTCCCGAAAGCACTGGAGAGGGCAAGCCCTTTCTAACTTACCAGCCAAAGGTGTGGGAATTTGCCAAAAAACTTTTTGCCCTAATAAGGGCACTGCTGATTTCTTTGAGAAAATGTTCCAAAATAGGTTTTGCTGAACTCCCAGTAAAACACTGGCGTGTTTCTGAGGAAGAACTGGTAGACTCACAGTGCTGTGGTGGACTTCACAGGGAAGTGCTGGCAATGGGATGGACTCCACAAGCTGGGCATGTCAGAGCCTGGGCCTCCCAAAAAGCAGATAACCATGAGAACTTGTGTCCTCACCTGGTAGGTCCAGTTCCCTTCACACCCAGCAGCAAGCCCTGAGACCCCCATCTCACAGTGCAGGGCCTCCTCTCCTGCTTCACACTGGGAATTTGAACGGGTCCCAGCACGTGTGCTCCAGTTCTGTGCTGGAACAGAAATGTACAATGCACCTGGATGAAACACTTGACTGACCTGCTGCCCTGGGCCTTGCACACCCACGTCCTTCAGACTCCTGTCTCCCAGATGTCTTCCAGCACCAGAAACATCACGTTGCACTCCGGGGCTGCAGCAGGGGGTGGGATCAGCAGGTACTGCAGGTCACTGTCCTTGGGGCACCAAACGTCACCCACAGCACCTCTGCCTTCAGAGGGGCAACCTTAAAACGTTTCTTTCTGGTGAGCAGTGATGGACGGACGAGCTAAAGGTATAAAATCCCCTTTTTGTCTCAGAGACCACAGTAACCTTCGGCCCCACTTCCATGTCAAGCTCAGGTCTGCATTTTAACATATACATTGAGGAGACTGTGTAAAAAAAAATCTGGTATTATGCTTTTGAATAGAGAATTTACCTAAGTAAATAATTATTTTTAAACCCAAGATTTAAGCAGCTTTAGTATTCCACATTATGCTAATGTTTGACAATTACTAAGTGTGGGTATCAGCCAGCATTTTTTTTTTAAGTTTAATTTAAAGCAATTTGACATGGAAAGGTTATTACTTTAGTTGCCAATAAAAGCTGTACTTTTAACATAAGTGTACACCAAGCCCTAGGGTATGTGACTATTATCTTTTCTGCAATTATGTGGTGTTCTACATAAATGTTTAAAAAAAAAAAAAAACTTAGAAATATCAAAAGTACTAACTTAGCTGCAATTTAAAAGTTGAATAGCAGAGCCGGGAAGCCCGGCTCCCGCAGACACAACACAGGTTGAGG